>VBSM01003039.1:23345177-23365132 GCA_008086735.1 Cheirogaleus medius
AATATCTTTATAAAATTATTTTTATATTAACTTTGCTCTAAGTCTATGTAAATTAAGAACAGGATGCTACAAACATTTCAACATTTTTCTTGATGTCTTAGTGTTGTTAGTAGGAGTACTACATTTATTGGGTTTTGTCCATAACTATAGAAGCAAGGGCTGTGAACTTCAAAGAGACAAGTCTGTGTATCTCAAGAAAATCTCTGAGAGTTGCTATATTGAAAATATTCCTGAACTGTTTCTTAAAATCATCTGCCACTTTGCCATTAAAAAATAAATGTAGTGAAAACATTTATCTATTTGAGCTCAGAGATCCTGAAACTTTCTGAAGTGGTAATTGTGAAATAGAAGGTCAAACAATTTTCTCCTTGTTGATTTAATAAAAGTAATAGTTTTTGTAGGTACTTCTTTACAGTCTGCTCACTACTTCTGCAAACATTGTTTAATTTGACCTTGCACTGCATGGTGTAGTCAGCTAGGGACATTTAGTTAATCTCACTCCGCAGGTAAAGACAATGGGAAAATACAAGTCTTAAGTCTCTTCTCCAAGATTACACAAATGATAAGCTCCCACTCTAAGACTAGAAGTATGTGTTTGAACTCCTAGTAATAACATTAACTAAAAATCAATGAGGACTTGAGCCTCACACATTATCTGTTTAATCCTCCCCACAGAGGATCATGTACAATTACAATGTCCATTTGACAGATGAGTAAACTGAGGTTTAATGAGATAAGTTAACATGCTTGAGGCCATGTGGCTAGTATATGGCGAAGATGAATGCTCAAGATGTGAAGGTTATTCTTAGGTGGAACTATTCATAACTTAATATTAACAATAACTGGAAATGTTGTAAAATATATTTTATTAAATTATTTAACCTCTCTTAGTTTCAGTTTCCTCATCTGCTAAAATCAGATAAATTATGGTATACCTTATAGGATCATGAGAGTTTCAAAGTCAGTATATCTAAAGAGCTTAAAACAGTGCATATGTAGTAAACACACAATATTAGCTGTTATCATTTTTATGTGATATTAGTTTAAGAATAGTTGCTTAATTGATATAAAAGGCAATAGTGAAACCTTAACGTACATTTCTATTTGTAAATGGCATGTAGTGAAAGTGTCCTACATGTTAAAAGTAGGACTGTGCCAATTAAATTAAAACACAGTGTCATCAAGTTGGGCCAGTCATTGATAAGAAGAATGTGAATCTCAGTGATTACCCTTTGAGACTTAAAGCCAATAAGAAAAATATTTGAAGGCTGTTATAAAGTATTATCTATATGGATAATGTGGAGTGACAAAGGATTAAGACTTATTTCCCTTCAAATGTTTAAAGTTAATAGGCAAAGAACCTGATTACAGGGTATTTTGTTTTGGCATAACAAAGAATGAAAGAGTAATTTGGCAAAAATTTTAATGCATATAGCATTAATGCCCTAACCTCCCATCTGCTGAAAATGCTGTGTGCTGGTCCATTCCCTTGAATTTAAGCTGTAGCAGCTGGAAAAGAGAGCAGGCTAAGTTGTTTGGGGAAAAGACTAGATGTGTAGAGTTAAAGTTTTTGTTTGTTCTTCATCAGTTCCTTTTGCCTAGATCTGCCCTAAAGGAATTCCATTTACAAACCAATGAGGGCCAAAGTTTAGACATCCTCTGTGCTGTTTTTGCTATATCTGAGATCAGTTTTTAAGGAAAATACCTAGGTACCATCACAGCTATTTGGTCAACAACTCCCTTTTTTATTTTTAAATCTTCAGAAATTATTTAGTTTATCACACAGATATAGCCTTAGGTTTACATCTCCAAGGTGGCAAATAATTTCCTTAGAACCATTGCAGACTCCACACAGTTAAAATTAGACTTAACCCCTGCATCCTTTCGGAGTTATCGGGCTGGGCTTTTGAGAGCATCCATTGTAGAGCATTGCAAGGGACATGCCAAATGAGATAATTGACATCAGATAGGAAAAGGAGCAGCAGGTCAGGTACACAGTAGGGTCTTGAGACCATTCATTCATTCATTCATTCATCCAACTATATATAGATTCATCCAATCAACAGACATTTATTGAGTTCTTCTATTCCAGAACTGGAAAGATTAATGCAAAATTGTGCCTCTTTCAAGAAGTTTATAACAGCAGAGCAAGAAAATATGTAACAACTGACAAAAAATGTACAATAAAACTATAACAAATGATAGTGAATGTGCTCAAAGACGGTATACAAAGGGAAGTGATTAATCCCAGCCTGAATAGATGAGGAAAAGGGAGTGCCCTCATGGAACCTGGGCCTTGAAGCCTCAGTAGAAGCAAGCACAAAGTAAGGGAAGACCAGGAAGGAAGTTGTCAAGGTACTTTCCTAGTTAGTTTATTTATTCTAATCACCATCTAGATCCCACAGCTTGAGTTTTCTTCTTCAAGGGTTGCCAAAATCAAAGAAACAATTCTAGCAAAGTTATTTGAGAGACTTACTACTTTTACTTGTAAGTGAACCTGTTAACAACGATAAAGCCATGTGTGTCCCTGGTAGATAATGTTCCCTGTTGGAGTAAAATAGGTTGACTATGAAAGTTTCTCCAAATAACCCTTGCTTCTTGTCCCCGTGTGTGGTCATTAGGCTGCAGTGTGTGGCCTTCAGATACAGCCACTGAGTGGAGCTCACAGATTGGTAGTCTAAGGGTGAGGCCAGGGAACAGGCAGTAGCCCGCAGAGAGAAAGCAATTGCTCTGAAGTTGCAGCAAGGCCGGTGCTGGCGTTGACACTTGGCATCATGGAATTCTGTGACTGAGCAGCAGTACCACTCTGGGTTCTGCAGTGTCACAGACAAATGGAAACCAGGGAGATGAAATTACCCAGGAATAGAGGGCTTGGGACAACCATCCCTCCCTTTTCTGTCTCCTCGTTCTGGGTCATCCTTTCTTTCACTCTGACTTGAGAACTGGGCCATTTCCTTAGTCATAGTGGAAGACAACATGTTCAAACATAAGGAATTTTCATTTTGTTCTATAGACAATGAAAAAATAACATTTAGAGGTGGTGGTGGTAATAGCAATGGTTGTGTTTTAAAGCAGGGGGATGCTATAATCAGATTTTCCTTTAGGAAAAAAATGCCCCCACAGCCTTGTTGAGAATCAGATAGTGAGGTGAAGAGGTTTTGCAAAAATCCTGGAGAGAGGAAGCAATATCCCAATCCAAGGAAGTACTCTGGGAAGTGGAGAGGGGTATGAGGGACCTGCAGGCGGCAGGATTTGGTCACCAGTTGGATGTTGACAGTCACAGGGAGTGGTTGGTGCCTCCTTCTGGGCCAAGGGGTTCCTTAAACCTTTATCTGTCTTTAGGAGATAAAGACAAAGGAAAGTAGGTCAAGACCCAAATGAATTGTTTCTGGCTCCTTAAAGCCAATGAGTAATCATCTTTCCTTTGCCTGAACCTCTCCTGGGACCCTTAGTACTCTAACTGGTATTAGAGTTATCTGTGTGTGTCTCCTTTCCTCACTAAATTGGAAGATCTCTATGGACTTCAGTTAATCTTCTATAGTGAAAGTGTTTTTATATTTCATATATTACAGAATACATAGCATTCATGGATATTAAGTGAAGCACTACAGGCATTTTCCTAAATAACTGTCTCTTTGTAATAATCTACAAATGTGATTTTTATAGTATCTTCATTTAATTTTACTAAATGAACATTTTTTCTATTTTTAAATATACTTAGATGACAGTTTCACTACAAGATATTTTGGCTAATAAAACACAGATTTAGTATTAAAATGTGTTCTGTACAAAATCCCTCCATATTATAAGGAGCCTAACCTTATACTTATTGATAACATCATTTGCATTCTTTTTGAAGTCATCTGAATGCTTTGCTTACCATTTTTTAAGTTATAGAAGCAATTCTCTCTGTACTGCTTTTTGCTCCCTGCATAACATTTAACTTTTTACATTGTTTTTTCAGATTACCATATTTTCGTAGCAAGCCAGGAAAGGAAAAAAAAAAACAAAAACCTCAGAAAGTGTTTGGCATTATTGTGTACAACTTTAGAATACAGTATTAGTTCATCATCATATTTTATTTGACATTTTGACAAGTGTCTTAACAGATCAGAGAAAAGAGATGCTTTTACATGATTAAATTATACTGAGAAACACACACAAACCATGTCACAGTGTAGTTGAGAGTTTTCCCAGAGTCATTAGTCATTGAATAAGATATCACTCCTACTTCTGTAGAACTGGGCCTGGAGTGAACCAAAGCTGCTAATGTTCTCAAGGAAGAACAGCTATAAGAGCACTTTGAACTTGTGATGTCTCTGCCAGACACTGCCCATCAGCCAAGTTAAAGTGCCTTCTCCCTCCCTGGCTTTTGCTATGAAAACGGAAAAGCTGAATTGTATCTTCCCAGCCTGTTCTGTAGCCAGGTGTGTTATAAGGCATACCTTTGACAAAGAAAAGCAGAAACCTGCAGTTCTTGTTTTCCTGGAAACAGTTGATGCACTGTCATTTCTGGTGATCCCTACCTTAATGTGGACTGATGCCTGGATCTGCAACAATAGCTGATGGCCCTGAGTTGATGAGCAGCACTCCCAGGATGGGGAAGCTTCCAGAAAGATAGATCCCAGGTCTTTGCATCTGTGAACCACACTGCAGAAGTCCTGGACTAAACACTTCCAGACTCCTTATGCAAGAAAAATAAACCTCAATATTTTAGACATTGTTATTTAGGTTGTACAGACGGCTATATCTTAGCAGATAAAATATTACGTATATGAAAGGGTCATCACTAGTATTATTATAATTATTAGAAATACCAGAATCTCTCCAGTGTCTGGAGAGAACCACAATTAAACCCTTGAAGAGAGATGCCATTGTTTCTTACTAAGGTCTTTCACTCTAGGAGATTTCTTGGCCCCCTTTGGTAATGTCTAATAGCTTTCTCTCCTTAGTCAGCCGAGGCACATTTTATATTAATCTAGAGATGAAATGCAACCGATTACTCTCTGCTAGATGTTTTCACATTTTATCACTGATAAATCTACTCAATTATTTCTTATGCTTAAAGAAATCATCTTTTAAAACATATTTATGTTAATATGTTTCTTATGAACACATGCGAGTTACCACTCAGTGTCATAGCTGATGTCCTCGAATTAGCAAAATGCAGAAATTTTTATTTGGAAAATTCATAGAAATATTTAACTTTGTCTTTTTAAAGATGTAGAAATGGAGAGTGCAAGAGGTTAATTAGAGTCAAACAGTGAAGCTGTCTGCAATGGTGACATTTGAAGACCTTCAAAGCTTTTTGAAACTTTTCTTCTTTTATTTTTTTAAGAGACTTTGCAATCACAAGTGGTTACTAGTCTAAAATACTGGCTTATGTAAGTGATTTCCATAACAGAGAGAGTGGGAAGAAAATACTAAAGCTTCTATTTATATTTTGGTTTATTCTAAAAACTAATTGAACTTTTAACATTTGGTATGTACTGTGGGAGTTGCATGCACTGAATTCCTGGTTTGGGGCATCATGGATTGTCACTCATCATCTTTTGACATGTTTTCCTGGATTGTCTTCCTCGACTACAGAAGCTGGAAAGGTACATTTCCCAGCCTCTTTTTTATTTAGGCTTCTGGATTCGTCTGAGGTTTTACCAGTTGGATTACTTACATGAGATTAAGAAGGCAGAAATGAGATGAAGGTCGTTTTGCCTCTGCAGGAAGCTGGAGAAGTGTCCTACAGATGCATCATTAGGTCTGTGTGTGTGAGAGGAGGGTGGGCCTAGCGGCGCCTGCTCTGTTTCTGAAGTCACAAGCTATCAAAGTCACATGAGGGGACACCTAGTTTTCACCTTACTATATATAGCTTCCCTGGTAAGAAAGTTCATAAACAAAAACGAACTGCTGATACGTGCAACACCTTGTATGAATCTGAAATCATTATATTAAGTGAAGGGAGATAGACTTAAGAGGCTATATATGATTCCATTTATATCACATTCACAAATAGACAGAACTATGCACAGAAATCCTGTCAGTGGATGCCTGGGGGTCAACAGGTAAGAGGCTCTTTGGGGTGATAGAAACATTCTGTACCTTGATTTGGTGGTATTTACATGCCCTTATACATTCACCAAAATTTGTTCAACTTTATACCTAAGAAGGGTGAATTTTCCAGATTGTAACTTGTCCCTCATTAAACTTGACTTTCAAAAAATATTTGGAGAACACAGATTTTGAGAAGGCTTCATCCCTGTCCCCAGCTCTGCCCATATTTTAGCATGGTGTGATTCAGAGATCACACCAATGGAAGTGGTTTCAGGGGGTTGTTTTTGTTTTGTCTTTGACCTAAAAGGACACACATGTATTATTTCACAGTTTCTGTGAGTCAGAAGTCCAAGCACAGTTTAGCTGAGTCCTCTTTTGAGGATCTTACACACCTGCAATCAGGTTGTTGGCTGGGTTGGGTTTTTACTGAAGGCTCAGCTGGAGAAGAATCTGCTTTGAAGTTCACCTGGGTTGTTGGCAGAATTCATTCAGACCTGTAGGTCTGAAGGATTGAGCCATGTGCTGGCTCAAGGCTGGAGGCTGCCCTCGGCCCTTAGAGGCCACTCGTGGTTCCTAAAGATTACTCACAGTTCTTAACCAGGTGGTCTGTCCCAGCGTGGCTGCCTACTGCCTTGGGCAAGCCAGTGGAGGCTCAAGTCATAGTCTTATACAATGTACGTGTGTAATGTAGTGAGACCACAGGTATGGCATCCCATCACTTTGCCGTATTCTGTTGGTGGGAAGCAAGTCACAGGTCATGCCCACACTTAAGAATCGGGGATCACATAGAGGTGTGAACAGACTTCATGGGGAGGAGCACCCTAAAGTCTTTCTACCACATCAAGGGGACAGGACAGTTCAGGGCATGGTGGTAGTGGGTAGGAAATGGGAACAGGTGGGAGTGGGAGCTGGGTGAGGAAGAGTAAAGAGGCTGGCCAGGGTAAAGGTTCAAGTTTGACACAGCATTTGCAGTACTTCCCTGGAGCGATGTCCACTTTCTTCAGAGGCTGAGCTCAACTCCAATATTATTTTTTAAACGATACTTCAAAAGAATCAAATTGTACCTATGTGAGTAAACAGAAGAAGTTTCACATCCCTCCTCTCACTTACTACTCAGATATATCCTACTTACATTTTCAGATGTCTCATCCCAGGTATTATTTTATTTATATGCCTAGATATACATATATTTTGCATAAATGAGATCTGGCTATATATACTGCTTTGCAGCTTATTGAATTATTTCTCTCATCTGCATTTTTGCTTTCCCAATTTTATATTACTTTAATCTTTTCTTTTTCTAAAAATTATTCTTATTATCTTTTGAATAGAAGTCTGACTCACAATTTGTACAAGAATGGAGTTGGGTGAGGGAAGTAATTTTGGCTGTTGTACTGCTCAGATACATTCTGTTTCTCCGTACATGATCTGCAGCATCCCTAGGCTTGAAGGCACGTCTCAGACAGAGTACAGAGTCACCTGGCAGAGGTCAATATGGTGTTTGCCCCTTAATAGGCATTTGGTAGGCTGTTTGGAGATGATTTATGCCTACGTCATTGACAAATGTCAGCTCTTCAATGGCTTGTGGCTATTTTCTCTTGCCCCCCTGGCTTCATCTTCAGACAGTTTTTCTAGTTTAATTGTCAGAAAATGAATCATCTGTTGAGACACCCAGGAGTCTCTCATTTAATTCTAGCAAGATCTGCCTTCTGCTCGAGCTCTGGAAAGAAACACGTTGCCTTTGTGTGTCCTCAAATGAGTTTCACTGGGTTTGCATATTTGACTGTAGATATTTTCCATTTTTATTATATATGATTATATTATTTTCCTTCATTCCGGTGGGTTTCAGGGAAGGGGACCAAGTAAATATATGTATGTAGGCAGCTTTTTCCCATTTCCTAACTCTGAGGCATAACTAAACTGCAACAGTTATCTCATAATTGGTCCGGACATAGGGGCTCCAAAGGAACAAGCTGAAGGTATGTTCTTTTAGATGTGAGCGTAAGTATATTTGTCTTATCATGGATTAAAGGTAAGGATGCATCCGTTAGAGGACTCAGTCCCAGGACTCAGGACCAACACAGTCAATTCTAAACCTAAGTGTTCTCCACTAATGTTTGCTAGAACATCATCTAGATACCTGATCTCAAGCTGCATCCCTGATGCTCAGGGCTTGGGTCCAGGATCCCTCTGTGTGACTGAGGTGTCTTCCACACTCTACCAGGTGACAACTGAGAGGCACTGACTCATATTTTCATCAGGCCCATGTGAAAGTTAACCATCTGCTACTCTCTCTCATCTGTTTCTTGACCTAAGTGAAAAACGGTATGTGTCACTTCAGCTCTCATTAGGTAGGCATCTGTATTCCGAAAAGTCTTCTTAATTAATCTTCCTGTAGTGAATGTCAGCCAGGGCCGTGCATAGAATTGTTCAGAAGTCTGAGCTCTCTTCACACCTTTGTAGGTAGTCCTCTGAGGTCAGGCCCGAACAAGATTGATGGGCCGAGCACTATTGAGGCTTCTTAGATAATTAATTTCAGATGACTTTCACTACATCTAGTCTTCCAGTCATTGCTATTAAAACAGCATGTTCAAATTTTTGATCAAAAATTATTTCATTTCTTTTTTCCTATCTTCTTCATGAAAGATGCAAAAATTGTAGGATTGTAGGCTAATGATGCTTTCAGATGATTCCAGTACACTTACTGTTAAAACACTATGTTTGGTCTTTTAAGATTCCATGAGAATCTCTCAGACAAGAGATAATTCTTTTAATTTTCTCCCTCCTGGATAATATTACTGTGATTTTTCTTAATTATTTCAGTTACTAATTGATTCTGATCAAAGATGCTGGGTTCTAATCAAATTATATTTTGTATCTTTATTTTAAATTCTAATTCTTTGGCAGATGTACAAGATATCTAAATACATAATTCAAATCCAGCCTTTTTTAAAATTAGTTTTATCAGAGACCCAAAAGACTGAAAGACAGCTGTTCATTTATTTACTAAATACTGAACTTCTATAAAATTATCTATCTGGTCTCTTAGGGCAGAGACAATGTTTTATTCTACTCTAAATCCCTGTGATGATGAAAGCAATATCTCGAGCATAGCATTTGCTGAATAAACATTAGAATGGTCTGGGTTCATGCCTATAATCTTAGTACTTTGGGAGGCTGAGGCAGGAGGATATCTTGAGGCAATGAGTTTAAGACTAGCCTGAGCAATTCTACAAAAATTAAAAATTTAGCCAGGTCAGGTGGGGAGGATCGCTTGAGCCCAGGGATTTGAGGTTGCAATGAGCTATGATGATGGCACTGCACTCTAGCCTGGCAAAAGAGTGAGACCTTATCTCCAAAAAAAAAAAAAAATAAAGAGAAAAACAACACCAAAAATAAAAAAATAAAACAAAATGCAATAAAATAAAATTTAAAAAATCAAAAACAAAGACACAATGAGAAGGAAGGTTAGGATCTTATTGCATATATACTTGATGTTGGCAAGAGATGTAAATCTATAGTGAAATCACAAATTTGCCTTTGTGGCCCTACTCTCTGTCATAGATTCTCACTCTATAAAACCCAATTGAAGGCAAGATGAGACCATGTTGCTCTCAGTAAATGACCTGGTTCCAGTACTGCACATGTATCCTGATTGTAAGGACACTGTTTTCCTGCTGTGGAGAAATCCACCAACTAGATCAAAGCCCTATAGTGAGTGGGCATCTCCTGATTTAACTATGTATCTGTACACTAGACATATGTTTTGTTTGAAATATCTTAAATTTTTAAAAAAGAACTTAGTTGCCAACTACATGTTTTTAATTTCTTTTGAAAATATTTAAGATTGAAACCATTCTTTTTGGAAAGAGTTGGCTTGGGTTGAGTAGCTCTCACTGGCTCTGGATAGAGCCTGCAGACTCTAGTCAGCTCTAGCCCAGCCGGCCCGCTGCGTGCATGCACCGCATCTGCCTGATCCTGTAGGAATTTGCCTTTATGACCCCTGAATGCTACATTGTAGAACGTTTCTGTGGTAGGTTTCTCCTATTACCAGGTTTTGGGGGTAACACTGAAGCATCTGAGCATCAGGGATGTTGGTTACCAAAGTTTACATGATAAAGTGTCCAGCCTGCCCTCCAAATTAAGTAGGGAGCTTGGTTCTCTGGCTCAGTGTGGGGTACAGGAAGTCAGTACTGGTTTGCAGCTGCAGAGATTAGAGCAAGGAAGAAATTGAAGAAAGCATCTCAGGAAAAGGGGGGGCTCAGTCTCTACATAAATGGCTATAAACTGTGGCTGTAAACTGAGTTAACTACCTGTTTTCAGAGAGTGCCCAGGGGAAGCCCCCCATATGTGAAGGGATTGGTGGACAACTGGACAAGTTCTTCCCTTCAGATTTCTACCCCGAGGAGCCAGTGTAGCAACCCATGACCTCCAGAGAATGGTTTGGAGTTGCCTACATATCATTGTCTTTGCAATCCTGTGTGGAAGCAGGAAGAGAAGAGGACGATATTGGTGGTGGATAGATGCACTAATTGGTATAGAAAAAAGAAGCAGAACTGGTGGAGGAGAATGACTCATCTGAACATGTGGCATCTTGTTGACAGGAAATATAGTAAAACAAGAACTCTCTGAGTACCTCCGTCATGTATTTGATGTAACTCATGGGCAGTTGATTGGGGAAACTGACATGTGCATGTGGGTTTGAAGCTGATTTAAACAGTGTCCATGAAAACAGGAAAATAAACTGGGAGCTACAATCAGGTGCTGAGGCCTTGATAGATGTATCAGCTATCCCTTACCACAGTTATGCTGTGTAACAAACAACTACAAAACCACAGTAATATGTAATAAGATGCATTTATTGCTCATAGGACTGGGGTGGTCAGCTTCATTCTGCTGATTTTGACTGAATGAACATAGTCATGTGTCTGGGAGTCAACTAGATGTCACCTGGGGCAACTTGACACCCAAGTTCTGCTTACTATGTGTCTTCCTGCAGTAGGCTAGTCCTTGCATATTCTCACAGTGATGGCTGAGGCATGAGGGAGAGGACAAACCCACCTGTGCAAATGCTTTTCAAACCTTTGCTTGTGTCTTATTTCTCATTATGAGTTGTGTGGCTGAGTCTAGAAACAGAGTGGGAGGGCATGGCATGATTAATTCTCATTAGACTCTGGTTGACTTAAGCCACTGATATTTTTCATATTTTTTTTTTACTGCAGAATAGCTCAACTGATAAAAATCAGTTGACTGATAAAAATCCTTACATATTTTCTCAGCATTATTTTTGTGTCACAGCTGATATAAAAATTATATAAATAAATAATTCTTGTCACATTTTATAAGACTTTATAACAAAAATTCGATACTTATACCACAAGGGGCTTATATTAAGGAGTATTCTGTAATACTCCTTCCTTCCTTCCTTCCTTGCAGTTTCATTCTTATATGTATGTATAGATGTGTTCTTTTTGGGTTTAAATCCATAGATTAGGTTTTAATAAATGAAGTGGGTAAAAATCTGTCTGCATACATTTTCATCATGTATACAATCATGTAGAAAACTCACCAATAATTCTATATTTTATAACTCTAGCAGTTTAGCTCAGAGAATAAATATAAATATTGCATGTATAGAAATCATTTGAGAGGTGTGTATAATCACTTGTTGCAAGATGTCTTTTGACTAATTTGATATTATTAGGATGTCAATTAAGTTTACTTTGGATTTATTTATAATTCACATACATTTATGCTGAGCACCCAGCAGACTGGTTGAAATGCAGCCATTGTTTCTGATACCTGATGATGGGATTCTCTGCATAGAAGGTTCTTTTCTTAGCTGATGGGTCATTGCTGGGGATCCTTTTAGGAGAATTCCTCTTGGGGACATAGGTCTTATTGAAGCAGAAATGGTTACTCAGAAAGCCTGTAGTGCCTTCAAAAAAGAGAGAAATCTCTACCTGTGGCCCATGATTATCTTAAAAACCCTTTTTTAGAATTTTGATGATTTCTTTAGATACCATAAAAGATGATTTTATACAGAATGGCTCTCAGGTAATCACAGAATATTTAACTGAAATGAGTGTCTCTTTAATAAAATATAACTTCCATTTGATTATGTGTGATGCTATTAATGAAACAAAGATAATCATTTTAGAGTAACTCTGAATTATCACAAAATCTATCTTTACTAACTTCTTAACTTCTTAAGTATTCTCTCAACATGAGAGGCTTACATTGTAGCCTGAATCCTCAAATTTCAAGTAGATCACTTGCTTTAAAAGGCCTTTCTCTCTTTTTAGCTCCGCTGTTCAATCGGATTCTTATTTCAGGGTCTTATCTCTTCTTTTCTTTGGCTACCTGGCACTGTTGATTTCAGAAATTTCCTGAGATCTGAGAGTATTCTCTAGAATAATCTTCTATTCAACGGGAGTCTCTATTGGCTTCGGTGAGTGGATAGGTTGAGACAAAAGGATGCCAGCCCAAGACCATGACCTGGAATGCCGCTGCACAGTGCAGACTAAAAGAGCTCACAAGGGGTGTCATCCCGGGGAAGATTTTCATCATAGGTTATTTTTTAAACACACTTAAGAAAACCAAACAGGTTTGATTCTTTAAGTCGTTGATCCCACAGTGAACTGTAAGCTTCTTAAAGTCAGGGGCAGTCACCTTCAATAATTAAAAATTTGAATCAAAAAATAATTTCCAATACATGTTGATATGTTAAAAACATACACCCACACACATACATTTAAAAACCCAACATATAAGCCTCGCCGATCAGTAAAATAGAGCTTCTACAAAACACCCGACTCCCTCTGCTTTAAAAGAATGAAGCTGGACCAAAGAGGGAAACCACCTCTAGTAATTTGATTAAATTTACACTCTGGCGCATTGTACTCATTTCATGTTCACCTTGATAATTTCTAACGTCATGAAGAACTAATTAAAATTCTTAGGACTGGAACAAGTTAGAATGCTTAAGCAAATATTTTCATTTTGCAGAAAAGCTCTTGGACTATACATCTGTTTACATGGCAAGAATTTTGAAGAGATGGCAGTAAGAGGAAGGAGAATTGGGCCACAGTATTTTTGGAGGTTTCTCTTTCTCTTCTTGTCCTTTAAATACTCATCTTGGTCCTTTTCTCTTGCTTTCACTCTAACCCTGAAGAATGTTATTATCCCTCCCTGTTTTCACTTAAACGTTGGAAAATTTTGCAGAAGTTTGTCCCAGTTCTCTCTTCAGTCATTTAGACTTTTTTATTCAACTGTGCATGCCTGTGGACACACTGGACTGACTGCACACCCATGGATATCTCATTTCCTCTCGCCCCCATCCTTCTCCTCCTCTTGTCAACCTCACTCTGAATCTTCAGATAACTCAGTCATCCTCCCAGGTCCCAAGAAGTGGGCCATTCCTGCCACCACCTCGTTCATGCCTCCGTGCTTCCCTGCTCTCCATTCTTTCTCCATGGGCTCCTTGGCCTCTACTCTGATTTGTTCTAACCTTTCTGTACCAAGCGATGTTTCTGACATGTAAACCTCACGACTTTCTCCCAGTGCTTGATATTATGATTGAGTGTGGCAAACCTCTTCTACAGCTACTCAATAAAATTGACATATTATGTCAATGATAATATTAGTGGTAGATTTTTAAAAGTTAACTCTCTCTTTAAAAGTATAGGGAGGCTAGGCACGATGGCTCACGCTTGTAATCCTAGCACTTTGGAAGGCTGAGGTAGGAGGATCACTCAAGGTCAGGAGTTTGAGACCAGCCTGAGCAAGAACGAGACCCTGTCTCTACTAAAAATAGAAAGAAATTATCTGGACAACTAAAAATATATATAGAAAAACTTAGCTGGACATGGTGGCACATGCCTGTAGTCCCACCTATTTGGGAAGCTGGGAGGCTGAGGCAGAAGGATTGCTTAAACCCAGGAGTTTGAGGTTGCTCTGAGCTAGGCTGATGCCATGGCATTCTAGCCTGGGCAACAGAGTGAGACTGTCTCCAAAAAAATAAAAAAAAGTACAGGGAGATATAACTATATATATGTTTACATATATGGGTGCATATGATGTATGCATGTGTGTATATGTGTGTGTATATACATATATAATTAGCTAAAACATAAATTGTAATATATTTTAATTTGTTTCAATAATAGCACAGGATAATATTATGGCAATAGGCAAAAGACAGGAAATGTGCCTATTGATATTAATTTCACATGAATTATTATAATACATACAATTTAGAATCAATTGTTGAATCTATTATAAATTCTCTAAAGCTTTAATTTTCCAAAAATAAATAATCTGCATAATATATTATACTTGACAGTTGTAACTTTAAACTTCATTGTGATACTAGCTCCATTGCTTTCGTGAGGTATTAAATGAGAGTATGAGTATCTCAGTTTGTTTAGACAGAAACATTTCTTCATATGGAAATTCAGTCTCTGGTTCCTTTCCAACACTCCATGGAGAGAAAGGCGTAAGCTCAAGATGAAAAGGAAGTGTGCAATTTATGTTAGAATAATGCATTGCTTTAATATGAGAAATACAATTATCCTCAACATCGAGTAGATTTCATGGAAGGTTGGGTTGAGAGTGTTGTGTGGGAGCGTCTGAACCGTTTCTTACATGAGCTGTGGTAGTTTTTCTCTTTCTCCACAGAATTGGCTCTGGTCTGTGCCATCAGTGTTCTTGATCTTCGGCCGCCCTCGCTAGTTTCTCCTTTTACATTCTTGTCTCCTCAACCCCCATTATCCAATCTCTGCACAGCAACCAGAGGGATTTTTACAATTAAATCCGACTGCATTTCTCCTGCTTTAAACTCTGCAATGACTTTCCATTGCCTAAGAACCAAAGCCAAGGTCCCAGCCATGGCTTCCTATGTTCCAGGCGTGTCGGCCTCCTTTCTGCTCTAGGAAGAGAGAAATCTCCTTCCAGACATAGGGTGTTAGACGTGCTCTGTTTGGAATACCTGGCTTTTCCCGTGGTGGATGTTTTCTGATCCTTCAGGCTTCAGTTTAAATTATTCCTGCTGAGAAAATCCTTCCTTGACCACCCACCTGAATTACCCCCATTCCCCACCCCAAAGTCACTCCACCACACCTTGAAATGCAGAGGTTAAGAGCACAGACTTTGGACTCAAACCACCTGGGTTAAAATCCAGAACCACCACTGTAAGGTTGTATTATGTCAGGAGATTCCTTAATCCCTCTGCCCCTCAGTTCCCTCCTCCGAAAGGTGGGCATAATAGCAGTATGTACCTCATGAGGTTGGGCTGTGAATAGGTTGATGTATGTCATGCACTTAGGACAATGCCTGGCACATAGAAAGCCCTATGTTAGTGATTATTGTAGTACATGGTTATTAACGTATAAAATGCAAAAGAATGTTTAATACATTTTAATTGCTTATTTTTTTACTCCCTCTCCTGCAATAACTATGAATTTCAGAGCATGGACTACATCTGCCTTTTTTACACCACTGTGTCTGTAGCTGTGCCTGGCACATGGGAGAAACTCAGTCAATGTTTTATTAAAGCATTGTGAATTGATATCAAACTTTTGCAAAATTAAACCATATTGTTGAGTCACAATTATCATTATTAGTATTATTATTATTTGCAGTTGGAATGGCAGCTGCTAACGGTTAGAATTAGGTGAGGCTTATACACTTGCCAACAACCTCTATATGAGAGGTAAAAGTGAAAGCAATTTTCACACCAAATTCCACCACGCCTGCAGACGTTGATAAGACAAACATTTATCTTCAAGCAAGCACAAAAGAGTTCATCCAACTGTCTGTGAGATCAGATAAAGGCCTTTTAGGCAGGGCTGATTTTCAGCTATTATGCACTAGTACAACCGTATCAGTTGTTAAATACTAGTTGTTCATACTTGTTGATATATAATTAATGTCTAAATTCCAGAGTGTCTCTGACCTCACTTAGAATCTGCAGGTGCTCAACCTAAAAGCCCAAAAAGGGGTAAAAGCTGGCTTTGAATACTGCTAATTTAAACAATGAGAGCTTATTTCTAACATCTAAATTATGCCCACATGCCACTAATTTCACTCATGGAAACTCATTCTAATACAGATTATTAAAAATATCTGCTGTTGATTTGATGTAAAGGTAGCTGAAACTCTAGAGGCAGCCCCCCTCTGAAGGAAGGAGCTTCTGGCTGGGAAGGGAGTTGTCCAGTCCTTTAGCAAGAGACAGCTCATTAAGGCAATTGACTAATTCTGCAGGGGGCTTAAACTAGGGGGATCTGCAAACTATAGCCCAGGGCCATTTCCAGCCTGCCTCCTGTATTTCTATGGCCTATGAATTAAGAATGATTTTCACGTTTTAGATAGTTGGGAAGAATTCCAAAAATGAATAATATTCCATGACATGTGAACAATATATGCAATTCAGACTTTAGTGTCTATAAAGTTTTATTGGAACACAGTACACTAATTCATGTATACATTGTGTTATCACTGAGTTGGCACTAACTACCATAGCAGTGTTGAGTAGTTGCAGGAGGGATTGCATTACCCAAAAATAAAAAAATATATACTATATGGCTCTTTATAAGATGAGTTTGCTGACCCCTGACCTAAACCAACACATGGGCTATATCACACTATTCATGCTACATATTTTAAAGTAAATTATAAATATTCATAAAAAGTATAAAAATATTTTTAACAAATATTGAAAAATGTTTAAATAATTCAGGCATTACAGGTAATGTGAACTGTTTTTGAAGACTAAGGAATTGGACAATGCTCATTATGTGTTAAGTGATTAAAAACAGCACAAGACTACATATATATTAATAATATCACAATTTCAGGCCAGACATGGTGTCTTGCACCTGTAATCCTAGCACTTTGAGAGTTCAAGGTGGGAGGATTGCTTGAATCCAGCCTGAGCAAGAGTGAGACCCGCATCTCTACAAAAAATATAGAAATTTAGCTCCACCTATAGTCCCAGCTACTTGGGAGGCTGAGGCAGGACAGTTGCTTGAGCTCAGAAGTTTGAGGTTGCTGTGAGCTGTGATGATGCCACTGCACTCTAGCCTGGGTGACAAAGGGAGATTCTGTCCTAGTAAAAAATAAAATCATAATTTTAATATTTAATATATGTATATATAATATTACATATGTTTGCTGTGAGAAATAAATGGAACAGATTAAGAGATTATGGATAACAGAGTTTTTACTTATTGCCTAACAATTCTAAATAAACCTATATCCATTTTAAAATAATAAAACTACATAATAATATAGAACATCAGACTCATGCCAAAGCTGAGTAAAACGAAGTCTGCATAATGTTCTTCATGAGTGAATAAATATGAATGTGACATCATTATGGAATAAAAATATTTTATTCTCAAGAGATAGAAAAGCATTGTTATAATACATAAGTAAAAAAAGTCTCTGAATAGCTTGTTATTTACCCATTCCATTATAACAGAAGAAAAGAGAAGTGGTAGGGCACTCTGTCCCTAGTTCTTAACAATTCTATGGAGAAAACTTCAGCTCTTGAGCTTCAGTGGAATGAGAAGTAATAAACCAATACACAGGCCACAGAGCTGTCAAAACAAAGAAGGTTTTCCCCTCATTGCTTGCCACTGAACAACAGATTGGGTAGATTATGAAAGGGTATTAATTTCTTCTAAGGCCAGTTGCTAGATACTTGTCTTGAACAATAAGCAATGTGACAAGATATGACAGAATCAGCATTTTAAATAACATACTATATAAACCCACTTCCTCCATCACATGATCCCTCTTCTAGTCTGTCCCTTCCTGATCTGACCTTTTCGTGATTATAGCCTACTCTGGCTCCTGATTGAGGCTAGTGGTTTTCTATCTACTTTCTATTTACTCAACCTCATCTAGCACATTTCAGTTTCTTCTGTTAAACAACCCAAGAACATTCATTGAAAGCCATACCTTTGCAGGTAACATAGTTAAAAATGACCTGCTATATGCAATATTGTTGAGATAACTACTCTGCTGTATGTAATTAAGGTGACAAAGTGGTGAGATTCTCAGTCCTATGGTGCATTTAGTCTCCATCGGACTGAAAATCCTCAAAACATATGCTTGTTTTCCTTTTCAGCAAGCATTGATTGGGTGTTTACTGCTCGAAAAGCAGTATTTATGATATTGTTGAACAGAGAGAAGAGAGATATGCAGAATTAGAGGGCACGATTCTTATGAGTACCGTATATTCCCCATTAGATATTCAGTCTATCATCATTATCATTATTTGAGAATTCCACATTGTTTACCTTGCCTACTTGCTAAAATGTACTGGTAACTCCAAAATCAATAGTCAAGGTGCTCTCACAGTTGTGCACCATGCACAGACATGCACATTCCCAGCTGAGGTCTAACAAGGTGATACTCTGCCTTCTTGTTTCAGCTCTCATGTTGTAAACAAGTGTCCTTTTCACATTCTCTTTAGTGTCACTTTTTTGTTTTATTTTGCTTGCTTGCTTGCTTTCTTTCTTGCTTTCTTTCTTTCTTGCTTTTTCTTGTTGATTTCATTGTTTAAACTATCTCTGAAGTGTAATGCTGCTGTGCTATCTAGTGTTTCTGAGTGCCAGAAAGCTGAGGTGTGCCTTGCAGACAAAATGTGTGTTAGCTATCCTTTGTTTGGGCCTGAGTTATGGAAATGTTGGCCGTGAGTTCAAAGTTAATGAATCAACTCTATATACATATGTGCATGTGTGTGTCTCTCTCTATATATTAAATCTATATGTATATAAAAGAAGATATTTTTATACAGAAACACATATAACAAGGTTATACATCGACCACTTGATGAAAATGTGTGACCAGAGGCTCACAGGAACCTAACCCTGTTGTCTGCTAAGAGCAGTGTTTCAGTATTTGCTAGTTTAGTGTTCTCACTATAGAACATAACTACTACACAAAATAAATATCAACTGTATGACATTCAGGCTGCTATTGAGGCTTAGGGAAAATTTCTAAAATCATTATTGATGATAACACTAGTTATTTATTCATTCATTCACCAAATCTTTATGGAGCAATTCTGTGTGACAGACTTACAGCAGTGATCGAAAGACACCACTATCCCTGCCCTCATTGAGTCTTTATTGCGGTTAAGATTTATTGATTTTTAAGAGCCTGTGTCAAGCACTTCATGTATATCATATAATCTTTTCAACAGTGAAAGTATTTTTAGCCTCATCTTAAAGAAAATGAAACTATGACTCAAGTAATTTAAATAACTTGTCCAAGGTAAAATGCAGTTATCTCGCAAAACTGGCTTTCAAACCCAAGTTGACTTGAATCTAAACTCTGTTTGTCTCAGTCTGTTCAGGCTTCTATAACAAAAGACCATAAATTGGGTGGCTTATAAACCACAGAAATGTATTCCTCACAGTTCTGAAGGCTGGAAAGCATAAGCTCAGGGTACTGGCAGATTCACTGTCTGGTAAGAGTCTACTTTCTTTTTCATAGACGGTGTCTTTTCACTGTGTCTTCATATGATGGAAGTGGCAAACATACTCCCCTGAACCTCTGTTGTAAAGGCACTAATCCCATCTATGATGGTACAGCACTCGTGAACTAATCACCACCCAAAGACCCTGCTAATACCATCACTTTGGGGGTAGGGATTTCAACATATGAATTTGGTTGGGAGGTGGTATACAAATGCCGTTATGTCCCCATTTATTTTTAATTACCTAAGACAATATGCTGAAAATAAAGTCAGAGAGAAAACAACATGGCTGAGTATTTAAATTGTATATAATAAATACTACATAGTAACAATTCATCAGATTCAACAATTTAGGTGTATGTTACATTGTGGAACTAATTTTCTTTTTTTTTTATTTTCTTTTTTTTATTTCATCATA
>VBSM01003039.1:23365232-23395498 GCA_008086735.1 Cheirogaleus medius
ATTGCTAGCTGCTTGAGGTATCTCCAAATTGTTTTCCACAAAGGTTGCACTATGGAACTAATTTTCTTATTGCCTTCGGTAGATTCTTTACCATCTTGCTCTTCTTCAGAAACTGGAGTAACTTTTTAAATGTTCTTGGTTTTTGGATTCTGAATTTACATATACCAATATATGAAAATGGGCAACCCGGATATTTTTTCAGATTAAACTTTCAAGAGGAATGGAGATTTTTACTAAAGCTTTGGGGAGATAAGAGATTTTAATCACACATCTCATGGTTAAACTTTATAAAAATCTTTTTTTGTTTGTTTGTTTTTTTTGAGACAGGGTCTCACTCTGTCCCCCCTGGCTAGAGTACAGTGGTGTCAGTATAGCTCACTACGACCTCAAACTCTTAGGCTCAAGAGATTCTCCTGCCTCAACCTCCGGAGTAACTAGGACTACAGTTGCAAGCCACCATTCCCAGCTAATTTTTTCTGTTTTTAGTAGAGACAGGATCTCACTCTTGCTCAGGATGGTCTTGAACTCCTGGCCTCAAGCAATCCTCCTGCCTCGGCCTCATAGAAATCTTTTTTAAATGTCAACATAGTTTTCCCAATTTCACCTAATGACATTTACCATCTCAACAGACACCTGACTGCCTCTTGAGCAATTCCACATCCTCAGGAGTCTCCACAGACCTTATGTCCTCTTGCCAACGTTTGTTTTGCCGCCTAACCAATAATACAAATTCTAATCAATGAGATTTCGGCCAAGCCAGATATGTATGGCAGCCAGTCTCATTGTGCCCCTGGCTAGTTTCATTTTAACGCACTGTACTTTTACCAATATTTTTTCCAGTTTGAATTTTATATTTTTATGATGGCTTAGGGATATATTCTTTTATTTTAAAAACATTTACATTTTTGTTGAAATTTTTGAAACAAGGTAAGGTAAAAGGGAGAAAATAAAAATCCCTAATAGTTACATGCCCAGAATTAATCTAAGATTAACATTCGCAAATATATTACAGCCAAGCTTTCTAATTATTCAATGTTCATCTGCAACATAGTGTTTTCATGATCGCATCATCTTTCAGAAAAATATTTGGTGGTGTTTCTTGGATATTAGGAAATCTTTTTTTAAAACAAAGTTACAACCATGTACTTTTTAATTATTAGCTGTATGAACTTTACATTTTAGAGAGCCAGCTAAATGAAAATGTTAACATAGGATGTGGAAAGGGCACAGAGCACATTTTAAAAATATAGATATTTAATTGGGAACCAAAATATTTCTTACTTTTCTTTATCGTATATTTAAAGTTTCTTTTTAAAAAGCATTATAATGTGTATCTCAACTGTCTATCTTTAAGGTGAAAGCCATTTTCAAAACATTGATGCTTTTGTTGAGTATGTGTGTGGCAGGGGAAACTGTAATTTTTAATATTCATACTGAAGACTACTTTGTGAGATCTATTAGCCAAGCATATTATTTTTTTGAAGATATTTGCTTTATTCACTGTTTTTGTCTTTATCTTGGGGAGTTTCATTGCCCGATAGACTAAAAAAAATGCAGCTGTTATCATGGTCACAATCATTACATTTTATTAACTAATATTTCACTTTTCCATTTCAATGTGTTGTCAGGTTAATATGCTGTGATTCTTCTACATGGAGTTATTAATTTCATATAAACCCATAGGACATAGAGAAATATTTTACATAATAATAATAAGCAATCAAGCTTTTTGGTTCGGAAAAGGGCATATTGCTGAAAGCATAGATTTCTTACGTCAGAGCCCCGCTTGCCTGGGTGAGCAACAGGGCTGTGGGTCTGCATGAACTTTGCACTTTGCCTCACTTTTCCGTGTTACTGTAAAAAGGAAGCAGGATTGCAGGACCACGCAATTTTCAATAAACATGCTTTCTTGTTTGTAACATTGTTTGACAGGTTTTATATTTTGTTTTTACTTTTAATTATACATTTAAGCTGATGTGTTGCTGCTTAAATGTCTTTCAATGGTTATATGATTTTGAATTCCTGTGCCAGTGAGTTGATGCATTGGATTCCATTTTCTTCCAATCCAATCCTGGCACTGATTTTATTTCCCTATCAAAATGCAATTTTCTTTGACTTTGTCAGTTTCATTTAAGTCATTTTACAATTGCGGCAATTTGAAAGTCTCCAAACTTGGAATGAAAATCTTTTAAAATTTATACTCGGGTTATGATTTTTAAAAGAACAAGACGGATTTCCCCTGATGTTTGACTATTGCTCTATATTCTTCACAATTTTGTGTAGGAAGGAAGAAGAATGGCGATTCATTCAGATTGTTCATTTACTATCCTAGACTTAAGGCCGGGGATTGTAATGCTGCTGTAACAAAATAGCTTCCCCTGTGCTACAATATGCACTCTTGAAAAGATGATGATGGGATCAGGATTTTCATATTAAGGTGGAGGAAATCAATTTCATTACTTCAGCTTTCAAGGTAATTTGATGTAACTGATCCCTTATTTCTTTATGGTGACAGACTGTTACCACTGTTTCTTGTCAAATGTCACAATATCACCATAAAAAATACTGAAGCAGTGTTGCCGAATAAAACAGCTATTAGACTGTTTCTGCAACACAGTGATTTTTAGCTGCACGAAACTGTGACACAGTATATGTGGAAAAAAGTTAAATCACAATATTGTCTACAATGAAATTCACAGATTGATTTATTAATATTTACTGAAAAGTGACATTAAGATACGAGTATGGAGCGTGATTCTGTTTAGCTATTGATAACTATTTAGATGGCAGAAAAATGCTTTAATATATTCTATAATTATAATAAAGTAAAATAATAAGGCAGCACAATTCACAAATGTATATGGAGAGAAGAGAGATTTTAATTATCTCTTACTTTCATGGAATACGTCATCATTTTTTAATGTTCTACCATATTATTCATCTTGTAACAAATATTTAAAACAGACATTGTCATCCCATTTTTACAGATTAAAAAACTAAATCCCAGGATTAAAAAAAAATTTAAAAACTCTAAGATTGCATATTTAGTAAGTGCAAAGTCTCTCCTGAATCCAGGTATAGTGTTCATTAGCTTTTGATTGGTTCTACATTCCATATTATATTAATAGAGAGTATTGCTACTGGAGAACTAGAATTTGACAAAAATACAATCTAATCAAACAGCAGTATGGAGAATAGATATCACCAGTAGTAACTTTGGTGTAAATACTGTTCATTCCAAGGCATCTTGGCGTGTCTTGGCCATACGTCTTATTTTGTGGCCCTCTCTGTCCCATTCATCAAAAGGGTGGTGCCATCTGTGATCAGTGAATGCAGAATGGAATTATTTTCTGCTTGTGTTCTTCCCTTCCACCGCCAGGTGCTCCTTCTTTATCTCACTATGCTGTCACAGTCTCTCTGCTTCCCTTCAGGATGCTGTGCTGCAGCTGTTTTGACGGGGATGCTCTCTGTGCTATACACAGCCATGTTTTCCATCCAAGCAGCAGGTCCCTTCTCAAAGTAGCGGGTGTCTGAATTAGAGGACTGAATCTTCCACTAGTCCCTTGATATTTTGGGCCTCAATTTCCTTATTTGGAAAACGAAGATACTTGAATCTGAAAAAGCACATGGTTATTTTTGAAACAGATTTAGATACTACATATAGGAATTTTGAAAATTATAAAATGAAATAATTTTAGCAAAGTAGTCCAGAATTGCTGAATCTTGTTGCCGAAATTGCTGAAAATTCAAACATGATGTCAGTGGAAGGCATGTGCTTATTTCCCATCATTATTTTCAGATTCTTATAGAATGTAAGCAGTGCACTATGGCATGGGCACTTTTTCTTGGCCTTCTCAAAGTACATTGCTTATTTTTGACTTGTTCCTTCAACATTCATTTGGTCATCCTGTATTGAACCCTTCCTATGTGATGAGCAACCCACAAATCCCTGGGGACACTGAGATGCATCCCCGAGGCTTGTTGTCCAGGAGTTTGGTGGGGCAGTTGTGGGAAGCTGCTGTAAACACTGCAAGAACAGAGGTCTCAGGTGCCCTAAGGGGTGTTGACCTAGTTGGGAAGATTTGGTTAAAATTTTACAGCAAGAGTAATAAGTAATAATAGCCAGTAGCAGTCATGTTCTCTTCCATTTCACTCAGAGTAAAAGCCACCGCCCTTAAAATGGCCCCCAAACCACTACACCATCTGCTTCACCAGCAGTTTTCTCTCTCCTTTCATTGACATTCACCCAGGCGAATTTGGTTTCAGCCACAGTGGTCTCCCTTTTATTCCCCAAACTCTCCAGGCATACTGTTTTCTGTGCCTGGAATGTTCTTCCTCAGATTTCCGTGTGACTCACCACCTCACCTCCTTCAAATCTTTGGTCAAATGCAGTCTCTCAATAAAGTCTTCTCTGCCCAACCTGCTGAAGATGACTCTCTAGGCCAACTCTGCTGTAATTTTCTTCATGGGAGTTTTTACTTCCAGCACACTACGTATTGTATTATAGTTGTCAATGTCTGTCTCCCCGGGAATATGTGCTCCATGAGGGCTGAGATGTTTTGTCCCCGTTGTGTTGTTAAGGGGAATGCTTCTCAGCTCTGAGAATAGGGGTCCAAAAGTGTCACCTGCACGTGAGCCAAGCACTGTATGAACAGCTTTACACAAATGATCGCATTTGGTCCTTACAGCTAAGCCGCGAGTTAGGTCCACCTACCTCCTCCATGTCACAGCACAAGCTATAGTTTCAACAGGTGTAAGTAGTCTGCCCCAGGCCTCAGCTAGTGAGTGGGAAAAGTATGTTTGAATCTTGGTAGACTGCTGCTTGAGCCCATGTGCTTACTCCGTATCCTAGAATCTAGACTGAGAAGAGCACAATGCACGCTATCTGGGTGATGGACACACTTACAACTTTGACTGAAACTATGCAAAAGCAATTCACGTAACCAAAACATTTGTACCCTCATACTCATACTATTCTGAAATTTTAAAAAGTTATTAACCCTAATTTAAAGAAAGAACAAACAATGAACAAAGATTATGCCTATTCTTTTTCCCACAGCTGGCACAGCTCCAGAATCCTCCCCCCCCCACCTTTTTGTTTTTAGTCCCTGCATATTTATTGGTCATTCCTTTGCTTTCAGTGTAGGATATTTAGGTGAGGGCCACAGGGACTGGAGTAGCTACCAGCCAGTTTAAATAAAAGGCTCTCCTAAATGTTCATGATTACATAGAAATATATCCTTGAGTGTTTGATGACCCCCCATTCACTCCTGTACGTTAGTACATGTTATAGTGCTTATTTTTAATGTTTTTTGTTTTTGTTAAAGTAACACAGCATTTTATTCCTCTCTATTCAAAACATTAAATTTGGCACCCTGTGTGATTGTTGGAGGAGGCAAGTGATTCTTTCTGTTCCCGACGAATGCACTGACTTTCTGTAGTATCCTATGAATGTCAGTTTAACTCAGAGGGTCTTTGTTTTCTAACTTATAGAAGCAGATATTGAAGTTTGAACATTCTGTAATTTTATGTAAAGTATTGCATATAATCACACTTTGGTAGTAACTTAATTACTCACGGAATGCTACAGATCAGATCTTTAAAGGCCATTAAGATACCACTTTATACATGGCCTTTTATTTGGACACCATTGTTTTCTTGCCTTATTCAGATAAAAACATACTATCCATACACACTACATGCAACTTCAAATTCTCATTCACACTCACATTAGGAATTAAGAATGTGGGAGGCACAGTCCATGCACTGCCTGTGCTGCGACCATTTGCTGACTCGATGTATGACTTAATATACTCGATCTCATTTGAGGAAATAGAGTTTGGAGAAGAAAATACGCATTAAAAATAAAGAAAAAATGTGTTGAATGTTCCATGTTAATTTACAACAATAAATTTTATTTCTCATTAAATATTTGAACTCTTCTATTAAAAATAATCTACCAAAGCATAATGGTGACTGCCTCTCTTAAAAGTAGATCAGCATCATAATGGCATATTATTAGGTTTATGCCCTTTTTATTCTCTTCCCTGAAATCATGCAATCCTAGCACTTTTAGTGACATGACATTTTAAAATTGTTGCGAACAATTAGAGTTTATTTCCTCGAAACCTTTTATGTTACAATGAGGAAACAGAAACATCGGCAGGACGCATGGACTCAGGGCTTTGACCAGGAGTTATGTTGCTCAATCATGATGATGGAAACACGTGGTCACGCTGCCTAGAGCTGTATATGTTGTTTTTCAACCAGGTTCCAACAGAGATTTCTAGTTTACTCTGTGTGATTCCAAGTGGTTTTTTGAAGGAGAGAGATTGGAAACTCACTATCCAGGGTATATTTATCTTCAATTAAAAGTTTAAGAAGATAGACATTCAGTTTCTGTCTGAGTACTAGAGCAGTCTTATAGAAAAGAAATGAAGAATACTAATTATTGCCAAAGTACCATGTAAATGCAAAGGCAGTCTTTGACAATTAGAGAACCATTAACTTAGGTCATACTATGAATTATTAAAAATGATATATTTGAGTTTTAGGAAAAAATCATTGTCTTTCTACTGAATTATGAGTATTCTACTGATGATTTTATCATGGGTTATGAATATATGTAACTTAAGAGAGAGTCAATGTTTGGAGTTAATGAAACCTGTTTATTTTTTGCTCCTGTTTGATAAATATTCTGTGCAACACTCAGTATACTTAAAATTCTTTCAGTGAAATTTTTATCACTTCATTGGAGTTTATATTCTGACATGGAAGCTTAATATTCTATTTTATGTACTGCTTTTAAAAGAATATTTAAAAATGTCTGGAGTCTTCACTATGTGTCTGTGGATTTCTAAGTGAAGTGTAAGATAGGTTAGAAACTAGTTAGAGAGATACACTATAAGCATATGGTAAGTTAGCTCAGACTGAACTACCAGAAAATACAAAAAAGATTACAGATTGATACATGATTGACAGGCAAGTAAGTGATGTGGAAAATGTAATTTAAATTGTGCTGTGGAGCTATGTATTGTTCCAAGAAATTTAATCATTGTCCTTATTTAATTATGTTTTCTATGCATTTAGTTTGTAAATTCTAATTCCTCTTCTTTTCTTTTCCTCCTCATTCATAGTTCCTTATTTCTTTTATATTTCTAGTGGCAGGGCTTTTTGTTTTGTTTTTGTTTCTAATCCTATCTATAGAGCAGACTACATGCCAACATATTAAGCCTCTCGGTTTGATTATTTGTTGCATTTCTGTCCAAGAGCCAGGATCCTTTGTATGACTTTCACATCACACAGTCCCAGGTACATTTTAGATGCTCAATAATTTCAGTACTGCCGTTGAGAACAGTAACTGTGTCTCCTACTATTCACCTTCTTTGTATCATGAAATATATCATGATTTACGTAGCTACAAATATGTTGCATCTTTATCAATACAGCAAAAAGATTATTAAGACAGAAATTAAAAGAGGACCCTTATTTTTTTTCTCTGAATTTACACAAAGAAATGTCTTTCCAGTATGTATTTCATGGAAAATTCTTCTGTTTGAACACTTTCACCATCCAGAGTAGATGTTTTTACATTTTTATGAGTCTATCCAGATGTCATTGGTATAATGTACAAATGGTTCTGAGTAAATTGTGTTTGGATCACCTCTGGAATATTGCGTGCTAAGCTGAAAGGGCAATCCTCAACACCTGGGCTTGTCTCTGTCATCTTGCTTCCATATGTTGGTTTCCAATAAATATTTTCCCCAGCCCAATAGAAGTGCCCAGGACTTCAGGTACAGAGAGTAATATAAATATTTGAGAGTCCAGTAAGGGAATATGAAATTGCCACACATTAAATCAGAGTGCAGCCTGTGCATGTCTTCTCTGCAGAAACCAGAGATTATTCAAATGCTACATGGCGTTGTGTGGTGACTCAATGTCAGGAAGCTACAGATAGGCAAGTTGCTGTTCCCAGGTACCTGGGAGAAGACAAGTGGGCTTATCTGCACAGAAGGACAGCACGCTGTTCTAGTCATCTCATATGTAGCAGCTTGTCTGTTTCTTACTATATTGTGATAATTATTTCAAATGACCACCACAGGAATGCTGCTGAGAAATATTAACCCTTTCCTGATAGGTCAGTAGATTGTCAAAGCAGGTAATTAGTAAACTTGCAGGTATCTGGCAAGCACAGCCTTGCTGACAGGTGTAAACCAATTTGTTTTAAGGAAATATGCATAAAATTAGAACATGTATCTACATGGCATGGCCAGTGGTAATTACATTGTGATAAGTGACTACAATTAAGATTACTGTGTAGTTATAAAATTGTTGGTTTATACAAAAGAAATACATCTTTATACAAATTGTTATCCCTTTAAAAAAAAGTCTTTATACTAATTATTATCCCTTCATTAACTTCCCCTGCTGGGAATGGAAAGAGAATGTTTTGTTTTTTCAAGATCCAGGATTGCTTAGAGAGAGTCCTTTAGCAGGTTCATGATAGGAGCCATGTGGATTAAGTAGCAAGATCAGGTCTGTTTAAGACAAACCAAAAAGAGGAAGGTAACCTGAAAAGACAGCATGCATGTCAATGTAGACATAAACTTTGGACTTAAGTTTTTTTTTAAAAAAAAAAACGCTTTTATTATGTTCAGAATATATTAACCTGCAATGTCTTAGATTCATTTGAATACTTGTGGAGTGTCAACTATGGACATGGTTTAGTCTCATCTCGTTTTTGTCCAGGTTCATCCAGGGGTGGGGAACCTGCGACCTTGGGGCCACATGTGGCCTTCTGGATCCTTGAGTGCGGCCTTTTGACTGAATCCAAATTTTACAGAACAAATCCTTTTAGTCATTCCTTCTGTTACTTAGACAGTTTATTCTTCCCTACCCAACTTGTAAATGTGGAGTAGAATTCCATGGGGCTCAGCTGGGGGGGTTCTTATCTCATTCCATCCTAGATGAGCTCCTTCATCGCCATCACTGACATCTCTGAATTTATATCCACAGCTCAGCCTTGCCTCTCTTCCCTCTCCTACCTCTATATTTTCATCCTTGTTTTCCACAGATGCCTAAAACTCAGCATGTCCAGAACCGAATGTGTGCCTTTCCCTCCCAAACCTGGTCTTCCTTTAGCACCCCTGCTGTTAGCGAGTGGTATCTCTGCTTACCTAAATGCAAAAACCAAAACCACATGCATCATGCCTGGAACCCCTGTTCTGGTCTGTGCCATTATTTCTGTCCTAACTTCCCGATTTCCTCTCTGTTCAGCCTCCTCATGTCTACTCATTCTCCTCCTATTTATTTTCTCTACTAGGAGTGGCAGCATTTTGGTTGTTTTAAGGGCATGGTATGCATATCTTAATGTGCTACTTCTCTGCTGAAAACCTTTCCAGGTCTTCCTGTTGTTTTAAGGCAGGGTTTGTCAACCTCCGCACTACTGATATTCAGGCCAGGTAATTCTTTGTTGTGGGGGCTGTCCTGTGCCTTGCAGGGTGTTTGGCAGCTGCCCTGTCTTTCCCACTAGATGTCAGTAACATGCCCCTCCTACCACCATGTGGCACCACAGTCGTGACAACCAACATGTCTCCATTCGATGCCAAATGTTGGGGTGGCATTGGTGGGCAAGATCGTTTTTGTTTGGAAGCCATCACTCTAGGATTTAAGAGCAAAATCCTTAGCAATAAGTCTGTGTTTTCGCATTATCTAACCCCTGTCTGGGCTCATTGAGCTTATTTCAAGATGCCCCCACCCGCTGACCTGCTGACCTCACTTTTCCTGCTCTGGCTTCTCACTGTTTCTCAGCATACCATGGTCTTCACACTGCAGAATTTCTCCTTTAGGTTGTCCCATTGTCTGGAACATTCTACCTCATTCCCCCCACTCATATTCCCTAGTTAATTCCTGTTTCCTTCATGTTACACTTCCAATCTCTTGTTCTCAAATAAATAAAATAAAATAAACCTTCTCTAATCTCCCAGATTAAGTCCTGTACCCAAATTATATTCTTTTGTAAATCCAATAATTGTGTTTTAGAACATGCATGGCTGTTAAATCACTACTATGTAATTGGTTGTTTAACTTCTGTCTCCCTCACTAGAATGGAAGATCCCTGAGGGCGGAGACCTGCACTTTCTCATTCCCCACCATTTCCTCCATGCCCACAACAGAGCATGTGAGGGATGTGGGGATGGCGACGTTAGAGCATACACACACCTGTCCTTTGTTCCTGGAGCCAGCTGTGCCAATAACTCCAGTCCTCTGGACCTTTCACATCTATGAGCCAGCAAATTTTACTGTTTTCCATAAGCATATCTGTAACTTGCCACAGTTCTAACATAGTACTTTAAAATAGTGTTTGCTAATCTTTATTAAAAGAAGATTAGCCTTAACTCTTTTCTTGATCTGCACTGTTTGCATTATTTCAGCTAGATTAATTAGCAGGGTGGACATAGTACCTCATATTAAACTCAATTCCCTGCTCATCAGTGGTCAATAGTACTAAAGGGCTTTGTCTTAATAACATTTCATTTCCCAGTCAAGACCAATGGTTGTCAGAGCATTAATTAATCCTCCTTATTTCAATTGGCACCTATCAAAGACCCTGCCATAGGCATTATGGCCGTTTGCAACATCCGGATGATGGATTGCTGGTCGGGGAGTTTCATTTTAACTATTGACTCAGCAGGTCCATAGCTCTAGGAAATTTTATTAATGTAAAACACAGTTTTGAAGTTCTGAAGTTGCTACTTCAGAAAACCTTAGTCTCCTCTTGGTAGGTATCACATTTGTTAAGCTGCAGCAATTTGAATAGTAAATGAGAGCACATTTCTATCAGAGTAGGAGGTAACTTCAAGTTGGCATACAGGGGATTGATCTGGTGCATTAGGTTTCTAAAACACCCAACTATATTATTTTCCTGATAGTGAAGGGAATTCTGACATTACCTGTTTCCTTCCTTGTCAGTGCCAAGTAATGTTTAACTGCATATTGTCAAAGTTCTGCCTGATATGTGTGGTAGAGTGGATGTTTTTCCTGCTACCAGGAAGGAGGCTTGTCTCCCTCTTTTTAGTGAAGTGCCTATTTATGGAATGCTAACCGGAATAATATTTTGACAGGGTAGAAAATAAGGACAAAAATACATTTCCAACATGAACAGGACCCCTGCAGTGTTCTGCCTGATACTTCCTGAATCATATTCAATTGACCTTTGTCACAAATCTAGACTTGTTGTTAGAAATGTCAATAATGATATTGGATGAGCACTGATGAAATCTAGGTATTTTGTGTGGCAGCTACACATACTTGTGTTCAAAATAGAATTTACTTATAATGTTCTTTTTCACAATTTTGAATGAAAACAAAATAAAACAATACTTGACTACATGGGTTTGCATAAGATAATGTGTACATTTTTGAATTTCAGGGTTTTATAACCATGAACCATGTGTTGTTCACATTTCCTAAATTCATTATGATACAGCAAAGTTTTAAATATTTCTTCTCAAAGCCAGTTTCCTTTCTGCCTTTTAGTGTGTCTTCATATTAACTCCTGCTTCTAGGGAATGGCCATCACTATAGCAGTCCATCTGGTGTCACCTTACTGAAAAACCACTTAGAACAGTTAAAAGAAAAACTCCAGACAAATTAAATTTAGCAGAGTTTATTTGAGCAAAGAATGATTCATGAATTTGGCAGCCCTCAAAAGCAGGTGAGGTTCAGAGAGCTCCACCCATCAATGTGGACAGGCAGTATTTATAGACAGAAAAAGGAAATGAGGTACGGCCACAGCTTGATTGGTTACAGCTCTGTGTTTGCCTTCTTTGGGCTGGGTGCACTGAGGCATTTGCCTTCTTTGGACATGATCTTAACAGTTAGCAGCCTGAGATTGGCTGAAGCTTGGCTGCTGTGATTGGCTGAGACACAGCTACTTGTTACAAGAATATACACTTATTTGGGTTGCTGTTTATTTACATGCTAAATTAGGTTGCAGTTTACTCCATGCATAAGCAGTTTTAGACCAAATTCAATTTAACAGAACCAAAAAGTAAGCATGTCATCAGTTAGGCAAGCCTGCACAGAAAGGAAGATCAGGTTACAATGGAAGCAACTAATTGAGGACCAAATTTTGGATTATCTTTTAGAGAGAATGAGATAATTTTGAGAAATGTTTGGTAAACTTAGTATCATTTACTAATAGTGTATTAATTTATACAAAAGGGAAACAGGTTAAATATTAATAGAAGTCCTACATTTCATAAGAAACTTGCTGGGCTTAAAAATGGGACGTAACGAAGAATGGTAGAAAACTGTGGTACAACATAAAATATAATTTATCTGCACCAAACAGGAAGGTCTCAACAGCCTCCTAATGTTGAGTTGAAAATTCTGTGAAAGAATGATAAAATATGATACAAACCAATATGGGATTAAAATACTTTTTTAGAGTATTGAAAAATAGCTCTGAATGATATATATCTTGTTTTCCTTAACTTTTGTCAGCATTCAAGGACTATTTAGACAGGTTAGTGTTCTAATTGGTGTTCTTAAACTTTAAAGATTTTTGTTTCCTCATGAATATGCATCCACTTTGTTAGTTCTTCCCTACTTTATTAATTCACTAAATTTCACCCCACTGTCCTCCTCCTTAACCCCCACCCCCATTAATTAGGCTCTAAAAGCCCAAGATTGACAAGGCTGAAGATGTGTGACTCTCTAAGAATTTCCCACCTTTTTTTCAGTGTTTGGGGCAGAGTTGAGAAAGACACAGCAATGGTAACAATGTTAAGCTATGATATGGGCTTTCATATCTTATCTAATAATGTCTTTCTCTTTGGAAAGAAAGCTATTATATAAAGCTGTCTTTGTACCTGAAAGGCAGTAGAGATAAAGGTAGGGAAATGATATGTAACCTATTCAAAATGTTATATATTTGTAAGATGTAACAGTCTTTCAAAAATTTATATTTAGTAAATTTATGAGGGGTTCATTCACAAGAAAAATGTTTTGATCGTCGATACATAAAATCTCTTCAGGATCACCTTTGATTTGAAGGACTGGCAAACACAAAATTCAGGGGTGAAAGGAAGAAAAAACATAACGAGTTAAAAATTGGACAGGGGTAGGGTGACACAGAGGTGGTGAGAGAAGATGTAGTTCTGAGAGGAATAAGAACTGGCCCTCTTTGGTTTCTCTTTGATCACTCACGTTGCCTTCCTTCCCTCCCATTGCAGCTGCTGCCAAATGGCACCTGTCCCTGCTTGGATTCAAAATGTCTGCTCTCCCCAGGGGAACGTATGTTCTATATAGATAAGTCTCTCTGGGCAGTGCCCACGGGTGTTTGAAAAATTGGTATTAAAGTTAAAACAGGAGCTGGGGTTGGTGCTATGGAAGGAGAGTTTCTATCCTGCTGTGTGTTATTTGACCTGATTGGTTTATTTCCCATTTCAAGTATGAGTGTGGCATATCAAGTACCTTTTTTCTACTTTTTGGTTTGTTTTGTTTTTCGAGTAAATAAATGCTCATATTGTCTTCAGTTCTGTGTCTTTCAGAACAGTTCGATTTGCAATCTTATTTTTAATTACTTCGGTCACCTCAAAAAATTCTGCCTTCCTTAAGTAGCTTATAAAGCCCTTAATGGAACTTGGCATATGTTGTATCAAATTGACTCACTTTTAAACTGGCTATAATTTTGAAAGCCGATGGATTATTTCATTAAGAAAGAAGGCTGTAGATATTTTTTTACTTTAAAATCTATGGAGGTACCTTGTTTTTAGAATTCAGAAGATATTCAAAGAGTCAACACTTAGACTAACCAAATTGCAGTTGTTTGGGAATCAAAAAGCCACCACATTTACTCATCCTAATTTTCTGGTAATTATTTACATCTATATCTCAAATGGGTATGAACAACTGAGGTTGAACATACCTAGGTCTGGTCAATATGGTTTAAATTGAATTGATCTTCCCCAAATCTTGAATTTGTCCAGTCATAAGAATTACCATCTAGAAGGAGTTTCACAAATCAAAAACACTCTAAGGGCCACACTTGGACACTTCATTCTCCCTTTCTGTGAGTCTGATTTAGGACTCATGTACTGATCAGTGACAGAGACTGAAATGAACATTGAGATATACATATTTTCTTTTAGTTCTATTTTCTGTTTCATCTGAAGTTATGTCTTGCCTAAATTTTTTCATTTTTCATGTAAAATTAGCTAACTTCCTAATATTGAATAAGTAAATCAACATGGTGATGCCAACTTGAATCTTTGATGCTTTTGGCTGTAGGCATTGCAAAATTTACAAAACAGTAAAACACAGCCTTCAGCATAAGATTTTAAAATATGAGAAAGAGAAGATTAGACCAAGTTCCCAGATGTAAAGCAACACATACTAAGTTAATTTTAATGCATATAAACTAAAGACTCTGCATAATTATTTACTGCAATTTCAAATAAGTTTTTGCTCAACTTTTCATGCAATGTTTTAAAAAAAGACTGCAAAAGCCATGAACATGTATTTGTAATATAGAGGAGTTTATATCTGGATCTTTATCTATATAATGATAGCTGTATCTATAATTAGATTGAGATATAAATATTTAGAAAAATAACTATAGGCAGCGAAAATTAACAGCAAGTACTTTCTGTCCTCTCTACTGCTCCCTACTTGGGTGAAAAAGTCAGATTGATCCCATGAAAGGATTGCATAAGTTCCAGATTTTCTGGAAAATTCAAAAGGAGTGGAATGATCCCAAAACAGAGGACCTGAATTTCCTAATTGTATAACCTGTGAGTATTACAGTGATCAACTAAAATGTTAGAAGAGATTTGGCCTTGTTTGCATGGCAAGTTTGAGGACTTTATGTCATCAGTGCCCCAGAAATCAGATTCTCTCAATTGAAGTGTAGAAGAATTCATTCACTTTACATTACAAAGGAGGAGTTAAGAATTTCAAGTGCTTTCCTTCTTTTGTACATTACAGAAAGAGACCAAGCAACAAGCTCAGTCTCTACTACTTAGCTGCAAAATGAGAACAATTCCAATGATGAGGCACAATTAGTTACATTTTATGATCACATTACAATGCACTTTTATTTTTATCCAAACATATTCCTCCAAGTGAATCCGTAGGAAGCTTTTTTATTTTGTAATTCCTGACTATTGCAGCAATTCCATCTATGAAAACTCTTTAAAAAATCTCTCTCTGAAAAATGCATTGATCTTTCTAGGGAAAGTGATTCTTTCTCTAGTCTTTGCTTTTTTCTTAAAGTATTGATTCCATTCTGGGCCTCTAAGGTTTGGTTTCCCTGCTGGGCTAATACAAGCCTGCTAAGTTGAGGTGTTCTTATAGGAAGACATAGCCCTAGACCAGGGTGAGTAGCTTAGCTAATGGTGGGGTAATGGGAGGGGCAGATTTTAGCCTGTAATTACTCTTCGTTCAGGTGACTTTTGGCAGTGCACAAACTTTGCAGCTGGACCTGGAGACTATGACTTTATTTCAGGTTGCAATTTGTGTACATGCCTTTATCGCTTTAGGCTTGGGACTTAAGTCTCATCCTTCTTCATCCTTCTGTTAATACACATTGGTTAAAGTCAATTTAATATTCATATGATCACTCCGTGCAAGTCTAATGAGGAGTTCAGACCCTTGGAACTTGTTTGTATTTCTTTGCTTGTAATACATATCTGATTATTGATTAAGAAAAATATGATGCATTTTGTTTTCTCCTAACATGTTTCTGCTGTCACATCTTAAGTAGAATACTGTATGTGTGAAGCAGGAGGATGACTGTTGTGGCCCATTTGAAAGGGTAAAGGCATTCAAGCAAGGTAAGGCAGGAAAGGCTTAGGGGCTTAATTGCCCCTCTCTCTTTTCACTCTGCTGGTCCCCTGAATACACATCTTACTTTGTTCTCAGTTTTACATCAACATTACAATAGAGAGAAGAAGAGGAAGTTGATATTGTTTATTTAATATATGAGCAATTATGTAAATCTGTCATTCTGGAATGTTAAAACTCTCTGAGAAGTAGCCATGCTTGAATGTAATATCCTGTACAGCATTGAACTATAAAATTAAATTACAACTTCTGAAAAGAGAGAAAGCCCTGTGTCACTTCGTTTGTTTTCTCCTCAAGTGAAATCCCTAAAGACAGTAACATTGTGGAAATGTAGTAAGAATTATACAAGTGTCTCTCGGGAGTTCTGTTTTTATTAACTAACCTACTATATGGTAGAGCTAGATGCTGTTCAGAATCATTTATATAAAACAGTTCAACAACTCTCGAATGTAGGTATCACTGTCCCCATTCCAGCAATGAAGCAGCTGATTGGGATGACTTGATCACTGTCTCATAGCTGCTAAGTAGTGGAGCTGAGATTCACAGGCAAGGTTCCCAGCTCACCTGTGGACTCATCACCATATACCTGTACACAATTACACTATTGAGCTCTGAACTGAGATATACTATGCACCAATGGCAAATATTAATTCAGTTATCTATAAACTTAACCGTGACTTTATTCACAGCGTATCTGGTTAGTGAAATTAATTTTCAATTCACCCTAGTGCTCACCTTCCAAAGTGAGCCAGCACTTTGAGTACTAGATTCCCAGGTGACACCAAATATAAAATTTTCAATGATTTCTTATCCCCAGGAGCCATTCCTTTCACTTGGGTTCTTTCTTCTAAGCAGTGATTTCACAATGCAATTCATTTGCTTTCATTGTACAATTATATACTTCCTCTGACAATGAAGAGTGACTTCATACTTCATTCTCTGAACAAGAACTGTTGGAACAGTTCATTCCACGGAGAACAGTGGATGGAGCAGTTCATTCTGTGGAGAACAGGAGACTGAGTAGTCAATTCCAGCTTTTTCTGATAAGTATCCAGGAGGGGAAATAGCAAGTCAAATGAATTGGAGCTAATAATTTGGATGAAGATGATCTCAGCCCAAAGGCCATCTGAGACTTATTTTCTGTGATAAATTATGTTGTTGCTTTCATGAATTTATGTTATAAAGTTTAAAGTAAGTTATTTATTTTAATTTTTAAAAGTCTGCTTGATAAAATCAGCCCAGAAAACTCTTTTTAATTTTTTTTCTCACAGTATGACACAGAAGTGATCTTTTTTAAAAAAATGCTGTATTGATAATAACATGATATGTGCATATATATTTGATAGATATATGACATTTTGAATAAAAGTATCAATGTTAGCAACCAATTTATATTATTAGGGAATAGCATTTTCATTAGCAGCTTCAACTGAGACATTCAGATCTGAATGAATTTCAAGACTAAACCTTTTTAATTAACTCTCCTATAGCTTTGAGATATATTGGCAACTAATGGAATTTGAAGATGGAATAGCATCTGGTTTTGAGATGGTTTCTACCTTCTTGGCTCGCTAAGAAATGCTACTTTGGATTATTGCCAGTCTGATCCCTTCTACCATCATTAAAATTAATTTCACAAATGAATATAATTAGGAGCATAATAACTTAAGTTACTTAATGCTATTAGCCATGAATACAGTGGTAAAATAAAGAATATCTTTACATGTTATTGTATTACATATCTAACACCTTATTATAATTATATTCTTCTTCCTATGTCAAAATATGACTTCTTCCTGGATTACTTTATTTGCAGCAGTCTTTGACTTACACATTCTTTGAATTGAGTAAGCATGTTTAAAGGCTTTGTACAAGTTTAAAATTTGGCTTTATTAGTCTCCCATTTCTAAATATTGCATTAGAATACAGTATTTTAGAATGGTAACTAAGAAAACATTTATTGTGTTAATTGAAAACACATGCATTTTATACAGACACGTAATTTATTTATTTATTTATTTATATTATTTCAGCATATTATCGGGGTACAAATGTTGAGGGGGGAGGAGAGGATGGATGTATACAAACATAATGAGTGAGATGTGCAACGTTTAGGGGATGGTCACGCTTGAAGCTCTGACTCGAGGGGATAGCGGGGCATGGGCAATATACAGACATGTAATTTAATTCATAGTGTTAGGAGTGTATCATATTTTAATAGTTTTCCTTGTCTTTATTATAAAGAAAGAGACCATTTGTTTTCCAGGCATAGATACCTTTTTCTTCCAGGAATACCTCCATCCGACTTCCTAAACACCTTAATAGTTATCTAACTCCATTTTCTACTGTACATATTGACAGGCTATATATATATATATTAATACTAAAATGTTGATTGCCTATAGGAATGGAAATTCAAGTTCATGGTTGAATATTTCCTCTTTAATGGGAAATTTTGTTTGTCTTTTCAATATAAATCAATCCATAGACAAGTGGAGAACATTAGGATGGCCTAATTTTATTAGAGTTTTATATTTCAAATCAATTGTATGGACTCTTTTTTTTTCTTTCTTTACAATGGACTGGCCACTTTATCTCCAGAAAGTACAAATGTATGGAATGGCATCTGCAATGACTTTTTATGGGTGCTGTGTTTGAATTTTGCATTTCTTACATGCATAGTAGAGGTATTTCTTTAAAATAAAACTCTTAAAAATAGCTAGGAAGCATTTGGTGCCTTCCTCACTCCCATAACTCCCTTTAACTTGTGACTTACTACAGTCTTGGTCTTGAAAGAGTGCTATGGTGCTTCCCTCCTCAACGGAGTGCAGATTGGAAATATTTTGGCTCCTCTATATGTTTACTGGTGGCTTTCATCTAGACAATTGTCTAGGAGTCAGGTTTAGATTTTTAGAATGAATTAAAATGAGAGTCTTGATTTCCTTTCTTCATTGTGCACATCAGTTAAAAGGACTTACTCTTCACTGTGAATAATTAATTTCTGTCTCCAACGGGTAATAGGTAATGGGAATAGAAAACATATATATTTCCATCTCTGAACTAGAAATCTAAAATTTGTTCTTATTTGGTTTTTCCAATCAGAAAGAAGTAATTTCACTTTAAAGAGGGAGGAAAATAGCCCCTTTTCCATTTTAAATACCCATAGTGAGTGGCTTTCTCAATGGCCTAATAAAGATACAAGTTACTATCAACTTTAGATATGTACTTTTATTTATTTATTTTCCTTTCAGAATATTACAGGGGTACAAACATTTTGGTTATATAAATTGCTTTTGTACCATTTGGGTCAAAATCATAAGTGTGCTCATCCCCCAGATAGTGTGCATAGTGCCTGTTAGGTGTGATTTTACCCATCCCCTCCTCCCCTATCCCACAGAGTAGACATGTACTTTTATAAAGCTCTCTTGTCTATGTATATTTTAACAAGGCATTAAAATAATTTTGAGATGCTTTAATTAGATTTTGGGAAAATAAAGTTTGAGAAATATAAACTTATGAAGAGAACATATTAAAGAAATGATGAAATTCAAAAAAGCTGACATTTCAAGGGATATGTAGGTGATGGATTCCACAAGATGTGGTGCCTCATTTAACAAATCTGGGAACTAAGTTTCTAAAAGGTCGCAAAGGTCATTTAGTAAGGAAGTGAGCATTGCAATTTCAGTTCTGCTACTTTTTCATTGTAAACTTTTGCAAAATCTGCTTACTTTTCTCAACCTCAGTTTCTCATTTCTAGAATAAGCTATCTCTAAGATGTCTTCCAATTAACAGCACAGGATTGATGTGGCAAAATAGTTTTCATGCCTTTATCTAGTACTTTTTCCAAACCTAGAAACTCATGCTCGTATCTAACTTTTATATATAACTTTTAATTATATAGCTTTAATGCATATATAACTTTTAATTATAATTTACTATAATTAAAATTAGTCTTTTAAAAATCATTGATTTCCCATTAACTTTTGTAATAACTACTTTGAGTTTAGTAAAAACTAAAATAAGCAGTCATCATATACCGATATTTCTATTCTCAAAGAATTGTCTTATTTTTCTTTTTTCAGATAAGCTGAATTGGTTTTTCTTTTTGTTTTTCCTGTTTTTATGTATTTTGTAGGAAATGTTGTTGCTTTTTAATAAGTACTACTCAAATAATTCCCTGACCTAGCAGTTTAATACCCATTTTTCAGAAATACATCTATATTTTCAACTTCTACTAATATTCTTCTTCAAAAAATTTCATTTGTTAATTTTTCAAGATTTTTAAGTTAAATTTTACTTTTAATGATATTGTTCCTACATAGATTTGTGCACTTTAACTTTACTTTATCACCTGAATATTTTGTTGCCATTTGAACTAAGACATTTTTAAGGTTTAATATGTCAGCTTGCAACAGACATTCTCATACATACAAACTAGATTAATTTTTTAAATATGCAAATTTTTCTAATGGTACCAAAGTGTCAGTAATTGAAACAATGTCAATATCATGATCTTCTCTTTTCAAATTTGGATTTTTTCCCCACAAATTCTAGCTTATATTGATGACCTATTTTTCTCCTTGTGTAACTTATTCTTCTACATATATATAAATATCCTCAAACTTCTTTTGAAACTCAGCCTTCTCTAGAGGCTCTAGACCTATTATTTCAGCCATTTACTGGTCATTTATATCTGGATATTTCCTCTTTCAACATTTGATAGCTTTCCAGCCTCACACACAAAATGATATCATTAATGTAATATTCCTAAAATCAGATACTGTCCCTTAATCCTTTATTTCCAGTGATTGTACTTTTCCCCCTCAAATCAGGCAGGATCAAAACTTTTGATTGCTCTTTGACTTAAAATTTGCTTGTACCATACTAATCCAGTAGTAGACCTTCATAAAATAGCTCATTCCCATTCTTTCATTAAATTTTTCATTGCCCCCATTCTTGTTCATGGCCCTATGACCTCCGGTTGCAGCATCTTGACTGGTCGGCATATGCAGATCTCATCCCATTATAGTTGCCTGATAATCTCAGGGAGATTAAACTTCCTCAAGCACAAACTGCTGACCTTATCCCATTAGCTCCAAATTCTTTGATGCTTCCCCTTTGCTAACCTAATTAATACTCTTTATTGGCAGCTAAAGGAGTTCAAAATCTGATTCCATCCTGTCTTCTCACTACTTCCATATAAGTACTCAATATTCTAGACTGTTTGGTGTTTACTGTTCACCTGAAAGTATTAATTAATAGTCATTATATACCATTACTACAAAAGTAATAACAATATTACCTATCTTCCTACAGTGACTCATCAATAGATAGAAAATGTAGAAAGCTGGTAGATTAAATCTAACTTTATTATTAATTACATTAAATGTAAATTACATTCCATTTAAAGGATAGAAATTGTCATATTGGGTAAAAGAAAAACCATAAAGTCACAGATATTTTGAAAGAAAACTGACTTATTTCAGGCAAACAATAATCACAGAAAGCAAATGTCAGATGATTTAATCGATTGATTAATTTTATCAGACAAAGTAGACTTAGAGGAAACAAAATTAACAGAGATTAAGAAGTTCTTTATATAGAGACAGAAATACACAACAGTTCTAATATATGTGCCCCTAATAACAGAACTTCAATATATATGAAGCAAAGACTGATAGAATTAAAGATTGAAATAGAAAATGAAACCATAGTTGGAAATTTCAACACCTGTACCTCAGAAACTGATATAACAAGTATATGAAAAATCAGTATGTATATAGAAGGTTTGAACAACCAGTATGGCTTTGGTATAAGGATGGATAATACATAATGAAGTTGAGAAATCAACCCTACCTTTACAGTCAAGTGATTTTCAAAAAAGTCACCAAGGTAATATGGTGAGGACAAGAAAATCTTCACAAGAATGAATAATTTCAGTTTGGATCCACTAAAGCTGAATTCTAGGGTGAAAGTTGAAAATGGAGCAATGTTCAGGGTCAAAATTGCGGAATTAGACATCTGTCATTTCAGAATGGCAGTGGGAAGAAACATTAGGAAAAGAGAGGGGGAAAAAACATTGAAACACCAAACCCAAATGCAAGAAGGGATGGCTGTGATCATAGTTGCATTTGGCCTCAACATGCCATATGCTCAATAGTATGGAGAGGCCACTGAACAGGCATCACGAGTCCTTGTTCCATGTTCCCTTGCTCCTGTTCTGGATATAGTCATGTACCTGCTGGGTATCCTGGCATTAATGTACATTCTAACACTTGATGCTATAATGCCCTAGACAAATATGAGAATTATGCCTTGAAGTCTACAGTCCACACCTAAGCTTATTCTTCTGTAGGAATTAAAGATTCATTCTAATCATATATACTATATTAAGAATATAGTCTTCCCTTGGTAACTGAGGAAGATTTGTTCTAGGAACCCCTGCAAATACCAAAATTCACAGATATTCAAGTCCCTCATATAAAATGGTATGATTTTTTCATATAACCTATATACATCCTCTCATATACTTCAAATCATCTCTAGATTACTTATAATACCTAACACACTGTAAGTGCTATGCAAATAATTGCTATACTGTATTGATTTTTATTTCTATTTTTTTAAATTGTATTATTGCGCTTTTTTTCCCAAATATTTTTGATCTGTGGTTGGTTAAATGTGTGGATGTGAAACCTTTAGATATGGACGGCCAACTGTAGTTGCAAGAAAATAATCTACCATCAGCCATCAAGGCACAATCTACTGAAATGAATTTTTAAAGCTCTGTATTAAACTGTTAAATGGTTGTTAATGCTATCTAGTTATAAGGACTGCTTTACGATAATATTTAATTCATAAGAGATCTCTAAATTCTTTTCAATGATCCTTTTTAAACTAAATAAAAATATGACTTATGTTTATTAGACAAGAATGTGATTTAAAATTTCAAGCTCTGTACATCGTTTTGAAACTCACTTTAGCAGCCAATAATGTTGATTGTCAGGAAATGTACTCATATAGCGCGGCGTAAATTTTTAATTCACTAATTTGTCACTTCCTGCCATCTGCAATCAGCTGTCGTTTATGGAAAGCTTAGAAGCTGAGTGCATGGAGCCAGTGGGCTTAAGTGACATTAAGACATTGACTGTAATATTTTTACAGCCTTGACAAAGATGAGGGATGTCAGGTTTTTTCAGTTTAGTGAGTTCCTATGCAATATAACAATGCAGATAGCGCAGGAAGCCAGGAAATAAGAGCTTTCTGATAATGGACACTGTTTATTCGTGGGTTGTCAGTAATTTGACCTAACTGCACCTGATCTGCTCTAGAACAGCACAGAGACTCAGGGTGCACCACCATCGCCAAGCTGATCCTGAGATCCCTGATGTTCAGAGGAGCTTTCCCTAATGCATATTTATTTCTTCATTTTGCTCTTGTTTCTCACCCTCTAGTGATTATATTCTTTGTCGTCTGCAGAAGGTTATCTGGACTAGGTTACTGTAGTGAACTCATGAGTCATGGGTCTATATGAACACACATACATATGCATACAAGATATTTGTATTGGTTATTGGTTATTTTCACTAGATAAAAAAGATGTAATAATGCAAGTTTGACATTCTTTATAAAACTTGGAGAGGAAATTGACCATTATTCATAAATATGGATATCCAAAAATATTTCTTGTGTAACTAATAGATAAAAATATGAATGTAGCAATTAATTTTTGAAAAATAGAAATTAACAATATTGTCATAGATGATATTTGAGAAGATGATTTCAACCACTTGAAAAATTATTATAAAGATCTATATGACAAAAGTCATAAAGTCAGTATGAAACAACCTGGGTTTTTCTATCATTCAAAATATAAAACATTAAGTTTATAAGTATTTGAATTTTATAGACAAAAGACTTATTAAAATGATTTTTAAAAATTGATGAGTGTGCCAATTGAAATAAAGTCATTGAAAAAGTATGTGCGAAAAATATGTTAATCTAAAAAATTGCTATTTCTATTGTCAGTCTTTAGAATAATTGTCACTTATTGTTTGACTAATTGTCAGAATCCCTAGCACTATTTCAATTATTGCCAAATTGCATAAAATCTGAGACACTTTAAGTTAAGACACACTGTTATTTTATGTACTTCTATGAGAGAAAGGAAGGAAGATAGGAAGGAAGAAAGGAAGGAGGGAGAAAGAAGGGAAGGAAGGAAAAAGAGAAAGCCAAGTCTAAATAAATTACGTTGCAAAGTAGGACATATGCCGTGTTGTTACTTAACATTTGTATTTTATACCTATTGGACAAGCTCTTTTAGACTGACTTAGATAAAAAAAATTATATATTATTATTATCATTCATTTTTAAAGAATGAAAATACAAGTCAAATTCCAGGTTGCTAACTGTGTATCTTATGGGGCTCTGCTTTGAAGCTCACCTGCGATAGAGAGAGAGGATGAGGGCTTTCCCATCTATGAGTTTCCACCCTGCATGGATCAGTTATCTCTTAAGATGGAGAGCTAGTAGGTTTGATGGTGGTAATAGCGCAATGTAGGTTTGGAATAATCTGTGTGGTCACTTGGGGAGAGAGTCCGGAAAACAAAAAACAAACCTTCAACAAATACTCTGAGGGCAAACATGAGGTTGTGTAATGGATCTAGTCCACCGTAGTATGTAACTTTTCTCTGGCAGTGTTCAGCAGAGGGTATAGAAGCAAGGATGGTATAGAGTTTGGCTGAACAAAGGTAAAGATTTTATAGAGTGAGCTTAGACTGCTATTAATTTTTGGAGTGTTTTACAAGACCATTGGAAAGGGTACCTTTGCAAACGGAGCAGAGACATAAAACCACTTATTGATTATATTTCTGGGTAATTTATATATGAATTAAAACTGAAAAAGCACACATAAACAAAGATGTAAAAGATCCAGATTCATATTGCTTGCTATGTAGGTCTTCTTTGACTGTAATTTATGGTCTGATGTCAATTTGTATGTTCTCATTTTGTGTTACTGTGTCTCAGTTCTAAAATCTTAAAACAGATTTGGAATGGAATTATTCAGAGCTGCTTCAAAACTAAAATTATTTACTTTTAAATGAAATCAAAGAATAACTTGCTGCAGGTGCAATCTTTATGACTCTGTTATGGAAATAAGTCAAAGATCGTTGATTCATTGCCTCCTGTATTAGAAGCTAATGAGTGTGTGTCGTCATTGAAAGAAGAAAACAAATAGCAACTTGGGAAACTTGGAGCCACATTAGCAGTTGTATCAATTACCAAAACCACAAGTATATGTGATGTTTACTTCCTGGGTAACCGTACATGAAATGTATGAAAGCTACTTTGGGCTGCTTCTAGTGCATTTGGATTGATCTTATTTGATTCCTAAACCCAGCATGAAAATAATCAATCAATATAGGCACAGCTTTTTGCCATTTCCATTGTGATTTATTTTAGTTTAAAACGTATGACCTTGAGCTGAACCATGCATGTATTTTTCCTTAATATTTACCTAATAATGTAACTTATTATGGAATAATTTTAAGTAAACTTGGAAGGATTGACCATGACAAGAATAAGAGGCATTGGTTCCTCCTCAATCCTGTTCTTTTTATTTACAAATGCCAATTGTTGTATATCCATTTTATGGAAAGCAGAGTCCTACTGAGTGAGACACTGTTGTCTTCTCAATGTCTGAAATGTATAACTCAGTTCTGCAGGGTGGAGGAAAGCTTTCGCACCTTGAATGATGAAAAATTCAGGAAATGATAGTTACCGATTGAATATAAGAACCTCAATGATGCCCAGTCTTTCCTTGACAGGTTGGACAATATCCACCTACAAAAAGCAAACACTAGTAAAATCTCTCTGACATGTGAAAAATGAGGCTTCTCCACTAAAGTGCAGTATAAGCCAACTATGTTTAGCACAAAATCTATTTAAAATTGTTCAGGAAGTACTAACCAAAACATTTTTTAAAAACAATATAAAATGATGAAATTTGATTATTGAGAAACAAAATCTAAATTTATTTTGAGGACCTCCTTATTATATAACCCAGGATAATTGACTGATAAATTATTGGAATTAACAACCCTCCAACAGGGTAGCAAGATAATATTACAAAAACCAATGCTCTTCCACGTTTGACACAATTCAACATCTTTTCTTGATAATAACTCTCAACCAATTAGGTATGGAAGGAATTTACCTAAACATGATAAAGGTTGTATAAGACAAACCTGCATCTAACATCAGACTCCACAGTGAAAAGCTAAAAACCTTTCATCTAAGATCAGGAACAAGACAACAATGCCCACTCTGACTTCTCACTACTTCTATTCAATGTAGTGCTGGAAGTCAAGTTCTAGCCAGAATAATTAGACCAGATAAAAAAACAAAAGGCATCAAAAATGAAAAGGAAAAAGGAAAAGCATCTTTGTTTGCAGATGACATGATCTTATATGTAGAAAACCCTAAAGACTCCACCAAAAAACTGCTAGAACACCAAAAAACTGCTAGAACTAATAAACTAATTCAGTGAAGTTGTAGGCTACAAACTCAACATACCAAAATTGGTTGTGCTTGTATGCTAATATTGAATTAACAATGAATTTCATAAAAGAAATTAAGAAAGCCATCCTATTTACAATATCATCAAAAAGAATGAAATACTTGGGAATAAATTTAACTAAGGAAGTGAAAGATCTATACACTGAAAATGATGAAGCATTGATGAAAGAAATTGAAGATGACACAAATGGAAACCCAGGCTCATGAACTGGAAGGATTAATACTGTTAAAATGACTATCCTACCCAAAGTGATCTACAGATTCAATTTAATCCCTACTAAAATCCCAATATCACTCTTTACAGAAATAGGAAAAAAATCCTAAATTTTGTGTGAGACCACAAAAGAGCGTGAAGGACCCAAACAATCTTGAGCAAATGCACAAGGCTCAAGCCATCACACTACCTGATTTCTAAGTATATTATCAACCTATAGTAATAATCAAAATAGTATGTACTGACATTAAAAAAAAAACATAGACTAATAGAACAGGATAGAGATCCTAGAAATAAACCCACACACATATGGTCAGCTAACCTTTGACAAAGGTGCCGAGATGAGGAAAGGACAGTCTTTTCAATAAATGGTGGGAAAATTGAATATCCACATGCAAAAGAATGAAATTGAATTCTTATCTTACACTATACATATAAATCAACTGAAAACAGATTGAGATTTAAATCTAAGACCTGAAATCATACAAATCCTAGAAGAATACAAAGGGAAAATGAACCTTGACCTTATTCTTGGCAATGATTTTGTGAATGTGATCCCAAAAGCACAGGCAACAAGAGGAAAGAAAACCAAACAAGTGAGACTACCTCAAACCACTAATAAAAAGTTTCTGCACAGCACAGGAGAAACAATCAACAATGAAAAGGCAGCCTAGGGAATGGGAGAAATTATTTGTAAACCATACATCTAATAGTGGGCTAATATCCAACATATATAAGGAACATATACAACTCAATATTTACCAACAAAACAAAACAAAACAAAAAACCCTCACATAACCTAATTGAGAAATGGGCAAAAGACCTCAATAGCCATTTAGGCATTTCTTTTCCCAAGGAAGACATACAAATGGCCAAAAGGTATATGAAAAAATGCTCACTATGCCTAATCATCAGGGAAATGCAAATCAAAACCACAATGAGATATCACCTCATATCTGTTAGGGTGACTGTTATAAAAATGTCAAACAATAACAAACATCAGGGAGGGTGTGGAGAAAACGGAACCCTGTACACTGCCAGCGAGATTATAAATTGGTAGAGCTGTTATGAAAGAAAGTATGGAGATTCCTGAAAAAAACTGGAAACAGAACTACCATATGATCCAGCAGTTCCACTACTGGGCATATATCCAAAGGAATTGAAATCAGTATCTTGAAGAGATATTTGCACTCCCATGTCCATTGCAATGTTATTTATAATAGCCAAGATATGGAAACAACCTAAGTGTCTGTCAGTGGATGAATGGATAAAGACAATGTGGAATACACACATAGACATACACATAATAGAGTATTATTTAGCCTTAACAAAGAAGGAAATCCTACCGTCTGCCACAACATAGATGAACCTGGAGGACATCCTGTCAAGTAAAATAAACCAGACGCAGAAAGACAAATACTGCATGATCTCACTTATATGTGTAATTTAAAGAAATTAAACTCATAGAAATAGAGTAGAAAGGTGGTTGCCAGGGGCTTGGTTGGGGAGGGGAGTCCATTACAGGGAGAATTGGGAAGATTTTGGTCCAAGGGTACAAATTTCATTTATAAGATGAATAAGTTCTGGAGATCAAATATACAGTATGACAACCATAGTTAATAATAATGTATACTTGAAATTTGCCAAGAAAATAAATCTTAAGTATTTTCACACACACAATCTTATATGAGGTGATGGATATATTAATTAGCTTGATTGTGGTAATCACTCCACAATGTATACATATATCAAAAATATCAAAAACACAGTAACATATAAAGATGTACTCTACACTTCTAAAAGGAAAGTCAAATAGGAAAATAAAAAACAATGCTTTCCTATAGACTAGCTATAACAAGATAAAAAATACAATGAGGATAGTTGCCATTCACAGATATCAATAATGTATGAATAGCTAGAAATTTATCAGTGATTTGAGAGTTAGTCTGAGAGCTTACTGACTAAAGTCATGGGTGCTGGAGCCAAGGAAGCATAATAAAAATATCAGTGTTGTCGCTCACTGGCTATGTTATATTAAGTCATTTAGTTTAAAGGGACCCATTCTACTAAGTGAAGTATCCCAAGAATGGAAAAACAAGCACCACATGTACTCCCCAGCAAATTGGTATTAACTGATCAACACCTAAGTGGACATATAGGAATAACATTTATCGGGTGTCGAACAGTTGGGAGGGGGGAGAAGGGGATGGGTATATACATACATAATGAGTGAGATGTGCATCGTCTGGGGGATGGTCACACTTGAACCTCTACTCGGGGAGGGGGTCATGAACAATATATGTAACCTTAACATTTGTACCCCTATAATATGCTGAAATAAAAAGGGTTTATCACAAAACAAACAAACAAAAAGGGACATCTCTGTGCCTTGGTTTCCTATCTGTGAGATGAAAATAATAATAATGCTGATGCCATGTGGATGGTCATGGTGAGAATTGGAATAGTTAACTATTGTAAAGCATTCAAACAGTGCCTGCAATATAGTAAGGACCCTGTGAATATTAGTTATATTAACAATATAAAACTTTAGTGATGGATATAAACAAATAATTGGATAAAGAATAATCATAATACTGAACAGGAAGATTTATTATAGTATTCAACACTGTCAATTCTCTCCATAAATAAATACGTATATTTAATCCCAGCCTCAACAAGAGTTTGCTTCTTTAATGAAAGTGACCTACTATAGTCATATAGGGTATAGACAACTTGGGTTACATACTTAATGTTTGCAACTGTCATTCTTGTAATCCATAAAGCAAATATATTAATAAAATATACGTCATAAGATTAAATTTGACTACCCATGTAAATCAAGCTTTGAACACAGTGCCTGACCCTTAGAAAGCAATTCATAAGTGATAGTTGACTGTTTTTTTATTAATATTAGCATTTAGGGGACAAAGAACTTTACTAAAGGAATAATTACACAAGACTAGCACAGTATTTTTTAAATGAGGCATGTGTATTCTCCTAGACATGAAAATGTGTTATCCATCTAACAGCAATTAGTGTGGCACAGATTCAGTGATAAAAAAGCTAAATGGAGCTGAAGGTAAAATATAAAAACATATGACAGTAATGATTCACAGTAACACTTGAGGATCTTCTTTATATCAGTACCACTGTAAGCATTTTATTTATAAATTAACCACAGGGAGGTTAAGTGACCTACTCAACATCTATCAAGTGTCAGGTGGAATTGGATCTGGGCAGTGATTCTAGGGACTACACTCTGCCAGTGTGTGAGGAGATTTTGCTCGTTATAGAGTTGAGATTTTAGGGCATTGGAGAATATTTGAAGAGTTCAAGAAATACTGCTGGGAAAACTCACCAGGTGGAAATATATATAACCTTATTTTATAGCAAAACAAGTATCAGATAGATTAAAGATTTCAGTATGTTAAATAAATATAAATACATTTGGGGACAGTAATCATGGGAAAGACTTTCCAAGTGTAGCAAGATATAAAGCTGAATCTAAATGAATCTGTAGATGTCTTTTCCCTGAAAACCATAGGTCAGTAGCTTCTTTTTTTTTACATCTAGTTCACACTTTATTCACATTTCCTTAGTTTTTAGCTAATGTCCTTTTGCTGTT
>VBSM01003039.1:23407040-23421070 GCA_008086735.1 Cheirogaleus medius
AGAAATAAAAGGCTACAGAAAAAAAAAAAATGTTAGGATGTTCAAAATAAGACCTGCATGTTTAATCAGGGTGTTCAGATGTGGCTGAGGAATAGTGGTGATTCTGAACAAAAGATTTGGAGTGATTGGGAGAGGTATCAAGGTTAATAATAGAAATGGAAATGCCTTATTCCTAACATCCTTTCAGAAATTATGAATTTCATTTCTTTCTAATCTCAACTGATCTCTTAAAGTTCCTGTGAAGTTATGTCCTTGTTCCTGGTCAGCCACATTTCTCCTCCATGTTGAAATTCCTTTTCATGTTCCTACCCTTTTTTGCTTCCCTCTTCCTTAATAGGTCACCTTCAGACTTCAGTTTGTCAACATTCTATCTGATCATTACTCCCATCTTATGGGTGGTGCCTTCTTCTTTCTAAAGATAACATTTAACCACACACACTCCCACACTCTTTTTTGTTCCATATTCTAAATCTTGGTTCCTTATCTACTCTTTTTCTCTTAACTCTCTTCCCACTGTTCCATGTTCTTTACCTAAAAACATGTCCAAATCATTCCTCCATCCTAAATTTACAGGGGGAAAAAATCTTGGCTTATTATTTTTTATTGTTTCGAGCTATCCTTCCCTTGCCTTCATCACCAAATGCCCTGAAAGAGTGCTATATAATCTCTCCGTCTAATTTCTCATTTTATATTGATCTTTCAACCCGTTGACTATACCTTCTGCCCTCTACATGTCATTAAAATTACTTTAAAGTTTCACAGTCTCCAGACTGCCAAAAATAATGGCATCTTTTCATTTCTTAACCTACTTGGCATATTCGCAACATCTGATGCTGTTGGCTGTACCCTTAGCAAACTGGTTTTCACGCCAGATTTTCTAGCATTGCTTTTTGTGTTCTCCCTCTTTTCTAAAATTCTTCTCATTTCCACATTGGCTCATTTTCTTCCATCATCCCTTAAAATATTACAGTGCCCTGTAATTCTACCCTGAGTCCCCTTGTCACTCTCCGGATACTTTCTGGGCCATTTCATCTTATCTTTTGTTTAACTACGACCTACTGAAAACGGTAAAATATTCAGCCTTCCTGATGTGTCTTTCAGAATTCAGTGTGGGATTACATAAAAAGAGCAACCTATTGAGAACCCAAATTTTTTTATGAGAGACTCTTTGTCACCTCTCCACCCTGAAGAACAAGAACTAGACACACAATTGGAGAAATAACGCATGGGATTGAAATTGAGAAGAAAGTCAGGAGATTTCCCGTTCTCTTTGTATCCCCATGGAGTAGAAAGTGTTTATCTGGTTTCCGCTCTTCTAAGTCCTCAACTGCGAACCCTTGAGAGAATCGATTATGAAGTTTAGGTGCCTGCAGCAAGGGGGGACAGCTGCCCTGCCCCATGGTTGTGTGGGTGCTTGTGGTCCTACTCGGGTTCTACTGGGGCTGAAAATGAATATTAGAAAAACATGGCATTATGTACAACCTGATAATGAAAGGGTAAAGTTCTCTCCTCTGGTGAGTGTATGGTCCCTTGAAAGGAGAAGATTTGCCTCATTGTGGCCAAAGGCTCAAGAGCTGGGAAAAGGGTAGATGAGACTGAGGCTACCACCAAGGCATGGGGCACGAGAAGTTATGTGCCTGAGAAGCATGAGCCTGATTCTGTCAACTGCGTATTGGACAGAAAACACACAGGTTTCACAAGGCACTGCCAGTGGCTACTGCCTGGGACTGTGTCCCTCACGAGTTGTCTGCTTCTGCCGACTTGCACAGAGTCTTTTGTCACATTTCTGGAAGTGCCATGATAACCATCACAATGGGAGTACCCATCTTCCCACTACCATGGTGGACTTACTCATGTGTTTACAATTAATGAGAAAATCATACACTTGCAGTAATAGCTCATAAAGAAACATCAATCTCTTCCTCTATCTTTGGTCAATACCCAAGGAGAAACAACAAGTGTGAGAAGATGGACTACACCCCTGTCCACTCAAAATCCCTGGAGTCTCAAATACTAGTCCCCTTTAGGGGTAGGAAGATGTGTGATTCCAAATGAAGATTGTAAAGAATGGATAGAACAAAGGCTTAAGCTGAAAGACACTGTGTTTAATAATCTAACATAACTGGAAAGTTATGGATTCAGACTGAAATGTTGGAGAAAGCCTGTGACTAACAGAAAACGGAGGAATTATAAAGAATTCTAGAGATAATCATAAGTGTACAGGTTTATTTCTGGACTTTCAATTCTGTTCCACTGATCTACATTTCTGTCAAGTTGTTCTATCCATTATTTTAAATGGGATATTTAAATCTCCAACTAATGTGGCTGAAATGTCTCTGTCTCCCTTCAATTCTATCAGTGTTTGTGTTGTGGACTTTCAGGTTCTGGGATTAATTGCAGGTATGTTTACTTTGAATATCTCATCCCACTGCCTCCTGGCCTTCATTGTTTCCAGTTAGAAGTAAATTGTTCATTGTGTTGACATTCCCTTGTAAAGGAGGAATTTTCTCCTGCCGCCTTTGAGATTTCTCAGTCTTTCTCTGTCAACATTGTAACTATGATGTGTCTGAGTATGAATCTCTTTTTATTTATCCTATAATACTTTCACTCTCTTGTTATTCTTGGATGTGTAGGTTAATGTTTCCCATCACATTTGGGAAGTTTGCAGTCATCATTTACTTGATATCTTCATGCCTTCTTTCTCTCTCTCCTGTTTTTCTGGTACTCCCATTACATGGATGGTGGTATGCTGAATGGTGTCCCATGGTGTCCATGTTTCTCTGAGGCACTGGTCAATTTTCTTCTTTCTTTTTTTCTCTCTATTCCTTATTTTGCATAATCTCTACTGGTATATCTTCAAGTTCACTGAGACTTTCTTCTGCCAGCTAACTCTACTGGGGATTCCCTATACTGAATAGTGAATTTTTCATTTTAGTTGTGGTACTTTTCCTTCTTTTTTTCTATTTTTATTTTTTATCTTTTGGAGATAAGGTCTTGCTCTGTTGCCCAGGCTAGAGTGCAGTGGGGTCATGATAGCTCACTGGAACCTCAAATTCCTTGACTCAAGTGAACTTCCTGCCTCAGCCTCCCAAGTAGCTGGAACTTACAGGTATGCACCTCTACGCCTGGCTAATTTATCTATTTTTGGTAGAGATCGGGTCTCGCTCTTGCTCAGGCTGGAGTTATGCTACTTTTCAACTCCAGAATTTCCATTTGATTCTTTTTTTATAATTTCTGTCTCTTTATTAGATATCCTATATTTGATGAGTCATTGTCATCATACATTCCTTTAATTCTTTAAGCATGGTTTCCTTTAGTTCTTTAAACATACATATAATAGCTGCTTTGAAATCTTTGTGTGCTAAATCTACCATCTGGGCCCCTTCAGAAGCAGTTTCTAATGTCTGCTTTTTTTGTTCCTTTATATGGGTCACACTTTCCCATTTCTTTGGATGACTCATAACTTTTTTTTTTTTGGTTGAAAACTAGACATTTTAGACAGTGCATGGCAGGAACTCTGGATGTTAACCACCCCCAGGCCCACCCTTGCTTGTTGTTTCTGGTGCTCACTTGTTTATTTCTTTAGTAATATGACTGGACTGGTTTATAGAGGTCTGTTTTCTCTGTTCAGTGTCTGCTGTCATTCCTCAGAGGGGGCTTCCTCAGGCATGTCACAGTCTCCCTTAGTGCCCTTCCTACTCCCAGCCACCCTGGGTTGACTGCGGTTTTAGCCAGGCTTTCACTCTCTTTCTTTGATCTCCAGGTTAAGCTTCTTTCTGGTATACCTCTACTAATATCACATATACTTAACCTCCCCTTCACTAATTGTTAGTCTTTGAGATTTGCTCCATCCACAGGAGAGATCCTTTTAGCTATCTCTTTCCTGGATTCCCTCTGGAAAACTTCTAGGTGGCCTGTCATTTTATTTATTGCTATGGAGATGCCATCCTTCTCTTAGTTGCTTAATACCAAGAGCTTCATTGTTTTCAATAAACTGTTAGGCTTAACGTCTCCACACTCCATTTCAGATATAGTCAGCCCCATTAAGGATAACACAGGAGCTCTCTTTTCTTACACCTTGCCTGTCCTTTCTTGTAGCACATGTGCACCGCTGCTCTGGATGTGGGGGCCAGGACAATGGCCCATTTCTTTTGGAGTGACACTCCTGTTGAGTGGGGCACTGATCTGGGGTGGTAAGCTTACCTCTCCCAGCATAGAATCTCCTCCTTAGATGCAGGGTGGGGCAAGTTCTCTGCTGCAGCTACGGTGGGGCTTCCACCCTACAAAGGGGCTGAGTGAAACAAGGGTGTCCTGGACCTCTTGGTCACACTTGCCTGAAATAGAGCTTCTGCAGCATGGAACTGTGGGAGTGAGAAATGCTGGTGGTTTTCTGTTGCTGATATACTATAGCCCTGTCGTTGGAGGTGGTAAGAGAGGGAGCCCTGTCTTCTTGACTCGGCCACTCAGAGTAAAGTGGAGCTCCCATCACACTGATCAGCAAGGAGGGGCAGGAGTCCTGGCTCAAATCCTGCAGACTCTCCTCACTCTGTGATGTGGTTGGTTACCTTGAGTGAATGTTTCTCCATCTCCTACATGTCCTTAAGACAATTTCCAGAGATTTTAAATAATTTTTTAAAATTATTCTTACCAATTTTGGTTGTTTCATTAGGGAAAGGGTCCTTAGAGATCCTCATACTGCCATCTTTGGAGGTGCTTCCGTACTACAATCCAGCCTTAGAACGTCTTCTTCACCCTGAGAAGTTCCCCTATGTTTTTTTTTCCTGGTTAATTCCTTCTCCCATTCTCAGCTCAAAGCAATCACTTACCTGCTTTCTGTAAGTTTACCTTTTCTAGATATTTCATAAAAATGAAATCATACAATGTGTGATCTTTTGCCTCTGCCTTCTTTCCTGGATAATAATGCTTCTGAGAGTCATCCATGTCTTAACATGTATCAGTAATTCATTTTTCCCCCCATGGCTGAATAGTCTTTCATTGTATGGATATACCACACTTTGCTTACCTGATGAACATTGGGATTTCTAGTTTCAGTCTGTTATGAATAATGCTTCTATGAAAATTCACATTCATATCTTTGTTTGGACATAAATCTTTATTTTTCATGGATAACTTAATAAGAGTATTTTCTGGGATTGGTGAGTTTATGTTTAACTTTTAGAACACTGCCAAACTATTTTTCGAAGTGGCTTTATTATTTCACATTCCCTTCGGCAATGTATAAGTGTTAATAGTTTTCCCACATCTTAGGCAACACTTACTATTATTTGTCTTTATTGCAGCCATTCTGGTGAGTGTGTAATGTTGTCTCATTTTTAAATTGTGATAATGAAATATGTTCTTAATTGCCTCTAAGTAAAATCTTATACAGTTTGGAAAATACAATAGATTTCCTCTAAAATATATGAAGAAGCTCAATTTTGTCTCAGGGGAAACTTGGCGTAATTATAAGTTACCAGTATTGTTTTAAGATACTACATATAATCTAATTAAAGTAACCATATGTACCAAAAATGACAATATCATCTTTGAAATACTAATTTTGTTTGATGAGGTATATCTAATCTGTTTAGCTCATAGTTTATTACTTGTCTTCAGTCTTGAAGCATTTATAGGTATTAACATAAAACTTCATCCTTTTGTGTTATTTTTGCTATTTAATTTTTAAGTAAAGTGCTTTGCAATGAATGATGTTTCTCTGTCCTCAGTTGGTCTATATATGATGCTTGAGACAAAGCATGAAGGTGAATGCACAAGTGAAGCCTACCTTCTAGGAAATTTGTCCAGAAACAGAGACATGGAAATTGCCTTTTTTCACTAAAATTTCTATTTGAGTGATTTTTATAGGCTCATAAAAATTTTAGAGCTTACACAGACCTTCAGCATCATCTTGTCCATCCATTTTATTTTAGAAATGAGAAACCTGTGTCTTGGCATCAGATTTTAGTGGTAAAAAACTTTGAGTCCATTATAAACATTCCTTTATATTAAAAATAAAAGTTCATTCATCAGAGTAATCACGGTGAACCGAGTCTTTATCCATGGTAATACTTGGCTGTCTTTGTAGTAACTTAACAATGTGTCCTTTAATCTAGCTTGAATATTATCAAGAACTTATTGTGTTTTATTGCATATTGTAAAAATATTGAATGGAATGTTTCGAACTTAAGTATCTTACCTTCAATATATAATTAAAATAGTAGGATCTCTCCTTAGTAAATACTAAGAAAATTTTCCGAGTAATGATATGTGTGTATACTCTTCAGGAAAAGACTTGCTGCAGATGAGTCCAGAAAGTATCCCCTTGAATATATGTTTTCTTGTTATGTGATCAAGGTAGTATAACTTGCAAGGAAGCTTGGCTTATAGTGAGTAGATCCGATAAAACTTTCGATGTTTTAAAGCCCTAAATCTGAAAGATAATCTATAAAATATATAGAATAACATGTTGGAGAATATCTTAATGACAGCAGGATAGGAAAAGTTTCATTGAACAAACTTTTTTTTTTTATTAAAAAGAAAATTCCTAAGGGGAAAGTGTGACATTTTATGACTACATCAAAATTAATATTTCAGTATAGTGAAGGACAATGTGGAGAGTTAAGAGGTGTATGAAATTGGTGACTGGGAGAAGGCATGATTATTTACCAGGAACAGATTAATACCTAGGCTATATAAAGAACCAATATAATAAAGGAAAATTTTATCCTAGTAGAAAAATGGGCAAAGCACGTAACTGGACAAGTTGCCAAAAAAGAAGTCAGAAACCCTTCTTAGTAATTTGTGCATGCAATTTAAGAAAAAGATGTCTTCCCTCCACCAATCATTTTGGGAAAAGTCAGAAGATATCAAGTGCTGTCAAGAAGAGGGGAAATAGAAACCCTCCTGTACTTCTGGTTGGGGTGTGCACTGGTCTGCTCCTCCGTAAGCCAGTGGGACTGGACTGGATGAGATAGAGTCTGCATGTTGCCCAGGGTCTTGTTGTCAGCCCTATTATGCATTAATAGAGACATTCTCCCACAGGTTGCAAGTAAACATGTGCAGCAGGCATTCATCAAAGCATTGTGTGGGTATCAAAGAGGAGAGATCCCTCATGGAATGGATAAAGTGTGGCTATGCATTGGTCCAGAGTAATGGATTATGTCTCTATATAGGCATAGGGACTCAGCATCATAATGTTGAATGAAAAAAACAGAAAACAGATGTAGAATGAAAAGTCACAATATGTATTTTTCAAAGATGCACATATATGTGGAAAACCCTATGGAGGATGAATTCAAAGAACATATATTAAACACATGAGAGTTAATTACTCTTAGGGAATAGGGATTGACTTTCAAGATAGGAGGTGAAGGGGAAAATGACCAAAACAGACAAACAAGAAAAAGCAGGCATACCAAAAATGATGACCTTTCGTAGACCAACAATAAGATTTGAATAGAAAAAAATGCACAGATACACCTTTCCTTTTTTCCTATAAAATGAGTCATTTTAACTTTCAGTTAATTTTAATCATTAGCATTTTTTCAACAAGTATAGTAAAGCATGATGTATTATAGCCTGTTTGATTTGAGCACCAATGGTATTAAAATAAAAATTAAACTATTGTTAAGATATAAACAATGTGTACCTACAAATAAAACACAAAACGGATAAAACTGTAAATGACCAAAACCTGCCAATAATGTTACTCAGTGCTTGGCTGCTAAATCGTGATCTCCCAAATTGCTGGTAGTTTCTATGATATGTTCAAATTGTTCTATTTTAGGGGTAGAAATACTTATATTATTTCAAAACAAATATTATTATCACTTTTAGTCATGTGAACACCCTGGAGAATTTTAAGGAGATGCTAGGGGTAAGGGCTGGGGTCTGTAAACCACCTATGGAGAATAGCTACCGTGCACCAAATAAATCTGTTGCATCTCCTTTGTGTCTTTATTGGTTTCAGGCTTATTGAAAAGTAAGTTTTTTACTTTTCCAGGTTAGGCAATGGGAAAAAGGCTAATGTTCAGTAATTCCAAGAAATACTTGATATACATTACTCAAAAATATTGGCATGGAATTTAGTTATTGAATAATAGTTCTAACATCTCATTTGTCCTGCTAACTAAGACATTGGCAAATAGAGTTATGGATACTGAGATTGAGAAGGGAACTTTGGGGTTACCTGGACAAGTCTACTAGCCTCGTCCAGCTCCCAAGCGTGCATCATCCACCTTCCACATGAATGAGATTTCCTGTATAGAGGAATCTAATCTCATAAATTAGTCTACTTTATTATTAGGCACTTGCAATTGCTAAAACGTCTTCTCTGTCAGCTTTTATCCCATCTTCTGGAGCCATACAAAAAGTAAAAGTCCGGTGTGCACATGAAGTTCTCTGGATATTTCAAGATGGTTAACGTGCTTTTCCAAGTCTTCTCAAAAGTGTTAACAATCCTTTCCCATCCTGGGGATGCTGTAATTTGGACAAATATAATTTTATAAAAAGTACAAAAAGTGCTGAAAAACAACCATATCCCTTAGTCTGGACATTATGCATAATACATTTATGCTGCATTAATAGATATATTAATAGATATATTAATGCAGCATAAAATCTTATGAATATTTTTAGAGGCCAAGTCATGCCCATGCTTCGGAATCAGTATAGCATGGTGGTCAAGAGTATGGACTTTAAACCCAGGAAGTCAAAGATCTCACTCATGTCATGTCACATACTGTGTGTGTGACCTTGAGCAAGTTACTTATGCCCTTTGAGTTTCAATTGCCTCTTCTTTTACATGCAAATTCTGATATTGCTACCTCGTAGTGTTCTGAGGATAGAGTTACGTGGTACTTGTACAATGTTTACCACTTAAGCGAATGCAGAACGAGTGCTCAGTGAATATTACCCATTATTTTGTGGTCATATATGCATATTATGATTTTAAGCTTCACTATCTTGATCCTGGACTATACAATATTTTCTCCTGAAATTAACTTTTTTATTTATCGTGATTAAATTCCCTTTTTAGGATTTACCCATTGTTCCAGCATGGCAAAATTTATTGTACTATTTTTGTCATCCAAATAATAGCTATCCCTATCCAAATCAAAACTTGATAAGAAGTCAGTTGGATGCCATAAAGGAACTCCCCATCATTTGAAATAGTAAATGCTACTTCCATGTTGTCATTGGGTATCTACCTAGATCTGCTGTTACCTATAGTAAATTTTTTCATTTTGTCTATGTGACTTGAACTACAGCTTTCATCAAATATTTATCAATTCCTTCATGCAGGCTGAAAATTATGTTTTTTTATGGAATCATGTTATAGTAAAGGAGGCTGGTGTTAGAACAAGTTGTTAAAAACACTGTGTTACACACCTGATAAAAGGGCTTGATAGAGAACACCTGTTGTGTGGAGCTACTGAAGAGCTGCTGGTCAATCTCCCTGGATTGACGAGGATCTGCTTTGCAGAGTTGAGGACATCTAGATAAGTCTTGAAGAATGATGAGAAATGATGAGAATTAGAAGGGCATTCCAGGACACTGTGCTCAGCCTTCTCAGATGCTTGGCTAAAGTCCAGAAGCTTTGTTTCCACAGAATTCCCTAGTTCTTTCAGTGCTAATAAATCTATCAAAAAGACAAAAGATGTGCCTTATGGGACTTGCTCCTCATGACCCAATTTTGGAGCCTACTGATCACCAGTATTTTTCAAATGCTTTCCAAACACCTCTGCAAATTAACTCAGATTTTCTTTGTCATCTATCCTCTACCTGGCAGCTGAAAATAGATGAAATGGAAAAAAAAAATAGGTGAAACAGGCTCCTGGCTTAGCAGAAATAGTGAAAGAGCCTCCAGTACAACAAAAAGGAGAAATAAGAACAATTGAGCACAATTTTAAAAACTTAAAAATTTAAACACCAATGGATTCTTCAGTGTTTTATGTGCACACATGTGTATGCACATGTACTTGTAAAACTCTTCTCATACTTTTATTTTCTGATTTGCATGTGAATCTCAATGCTCTGTGTACAGCAAATATTTCATTTTAGAAAATGCATAAATTGATGTATTTTTGTGGGTGGGATACGCAGTGTCATGGCTTACTATATTTGGGAGAGTGTTATTCTATCCGTCTTTGCTACTCTAAAGAAAGAACGTCAGACATTACACAGTGGCAAGCACCAGAACCAAAGTCAGAGTGTCTAGCAAAAATGAAAACACATTCCAAGACTCAACCACTTAACGACTAAAGTGACTTAAACACCCTGACTCTTCAATTTGTGATGGTTGATGGAATATAATTTTGTAATTAGCAATGTGTACACTCCTAATATGATAGTGTTTCATATAATCTCAATGAATTATGTAAATCTTTTTACCTGTAAGTTTATGTTTAGTTTTTACCTCATTACTAAATATCACACATGGTATAGCGTTCACTTTTCAGACAATGCAATTAAAACCTTTAAATGAGGTAATCAGTAGGCCACAGCAAGCAATCAGCCTTAAAGAGGCAATCAAATGGAATAAGAGACACACATACACTTCTTAGTGTTTGGTGGAAGGTAGACATGTTTGTTTCAATGTGCAATGGAAGACATGGGGTGGAAGAAAAGTGTCCCTTTGCTGAGCTTACAATGGAAAACTCTATAACCAAATGGATTTTGGCATTTTAGTTGGGTTACATTTCCATTATGGCCTCAAGATTTGTTTGACATTGGATATCTGACACATCTACCATTTTATACTCAGTCTTAGAAAAAGGCTGATAATACCATTCTATACTTGTTAACAGAAACAGTATATATTTGGAGTGAAATGTTGGAGTGAAATGAATATGCTTGTAATTTTAGTAAAAATTAAATTTATTTATGATCTATAGCTAAACTCTGTAGCAAACACCTCTACCATTAAAATTTTTTGTTGGCTTTATTGAGATATAATTTACAAGTTGTAAAACTGACAGATTTTAGGATGCTTATTTATCATCTGTGTATCTTACTTGTTGAAGGGATCATTCAGATAATGTGCCCATCATTTTTAGCAAGTTGTCTTATTAGTATTATTGAGTCATGAAAGTTTTTCATGTATACTGGAGACAAGTTCTTTATCAGATATGTGCAAATATCTTCTTCCAGTCTGTGGCTCCCCTTTTTATTTTTGTAGCAGTATCTTTTGAAGAGCAAAAATTTGTAATTTTGTTGAATTCCAGTACTATATGTCCATTTTTTATTATATGTTCATGTTTTTATGTCATTTTAAAGAAATCTATGTCTAACCCATAATTGCAAAGATTTTGTTCCTTTATTTTCTTATAGGAGATTTATAGTTTTATAGCCTATAAGGATTTATAGTTAAGTGTTATGATCCAATTCAAGTTTGTTTTTATAAATGGTGCAAAATAAGGGTAGGATAGAGATACATTCTTTTTTCTTTTCTTGTTTTTTTCTGTGTGTTTGTTGGTTTGTTTTTTGCATATGGTTACCCAATTGTTCCAATACCATTTGACGAAAACATTATCCTTTCTCCCTTAGATTGGGTTGATCTCTGTTGAAAACCAGTTGCTGTGTGTATGTGATAATTCTCAGTTTTAGAGAAAATGTTTTCCCCGGATCATTCCAACAAAAGAGTTAGTGGCATGAATTGTTGAGGACCAAGTAACTTCCCAATGAAAACTAGAAGCAAGAAACAAAAGACATGCTGGTTCATAGCAATTTCATGAAATGTCATTGATTAAATATTTTTGTCTCCTATCATGCTCTAACAATTTCTGCCATGTGGTCATTTCTCTGTATGCTATTTATAATATATATTGCTGAAGTGTGTTTAAATTAAGTTTGTAAAAATATTGTAGGGTTTTTTGGTTGCTATTATTGCTGGATTTTTTGTTTTCATTTTAAAGATAACAGCTTCTAAAATATAAGTCATAAGTTGTAGTAGATTACATGCAGCTTCAAGCATACACCTGGCATATAGTGGAGTCTAAATAAATACATGTTGAATGAATCTACAATTGATAGGTACAGTTTTAACAGTTGTAGTTCTATAATTCCTCTTTATTTTGGAAATTTTTGGTAAAAGTTTGTAAAACATGATGTTGGAGGAAAGAAAGGAGCTATTGCTGTGGAAATTCCAACTGTTAATTTCCCTTAAGTGGAGAAGAATCATTTTTTGTTTTCTTTTTCTTACCTCTTATAAACCAAAATCACAAAAGCAACTTTTTAAAGAAGATACTCTTGATAAAAGTAAATTTTTTCTGTGTTACTGCTCCATTTAAGTCTCCTTTACCTTAGTATTTGAAATGACATCTGTTTAAGAAAATTACACCTGAAATTAAATCTGTTTAATAAAATACAACCTACACAGTATATTTTAACTGAACATTATCTGTGATTACAATAACACCATTGTTACCAATTATTAGAGGAATTCTGTGCTGTCTTATGTAAATGAAAACAACAGGGTTATTCAATATTTTTACTCCTCAGTGGAGATACTCAAATTTCACGTGTCCCTCTCTCCTCTTGAGAAGTCAGTGGATGTGAACTGTCTCTTTAGAATAAAGGAGATGACCTGAGAGTTCTCATATTCCCGAGTCTTCAGTCTTCGTCAAGTCATGAACTTAGCACTCCTTAGCATCTTTTTCTGTAAAACAGAGAGCAATAGGCCCACCTTGAGGTTCAATCGAGGCCTTACCTTAAAACCCTTTTCCCTATATCTCACAGGTAAGAAGTACTCAATACATGTGAGTTCATGTCTTTACTTTTTCACTTCTTTACCAACTCATAAGGAAATAAAAATAATCTAAAGCAAATTCATGAATTCATGCTTCTCCTGATTTAACATGTTTTCCTCTAAAATAAAGAGTAGTCTGCCTGGAGGCTGAAAGTCTCATACACTATGTGGAGACGGGAGTATTTCCACTGGAAAAATTACAAAGACCAACAGGGTAATTACGTTTCTCATTCTCATTCAGTGGGAGCAGTTTGCCAGTAAATATTCTCCTTACAGTGCCGAAAATATACCAGTCATGTTGTTAATGTTGCTTTGAAGGACACTGTTAGAGTAGACTAAAAATACCAACCATGAAAAAAGGTTTTAAGGAGTAGAGATCTTACACATTTTGGAAGTATAACAGTTGTCTTAATCATTCTGAAATTAAGGTGATTGGTGTTAGCGTTATTTGCTTGTTTACTTTAGGGTATTTTCTCCCTTGATATAACTGTCCCAACTCCGTTTTGAATTAGACAGTATATATACAAATACTGAAGAAGATGATTTTGAGGGGCCAGCTTTGTATGTAGGTTGGAGAGGTTTCTGAGCCATGCTGTTGTGGGCATAATTTTGTCTCCGTAAGACCATGTTTTTCTAAAAAGCGCCAGGCAGAGCCATACTCAATCTGATTATTTTAACCATTTTAATTACATGATCAGTTTAACCCGTTGTGCTGTTTAGGATGGTTTGGAATAAAATCAAATCATCAAAAACTGTTCAATTTAAGAGCCCACGTGAATATAACTGAAATCTCTATTTATTGTAGGACCCTCTATTTATTATATTTATTATAGGATAGTCAAAACCATCTTACATTATTATTGTGTTTATTGCAAAATCTGTTATACGTGTTTGATTTCTATTGATGTTTAATATTAAGCTGGCTCATCTCCTATCCCCAGTAGAGGATATATTTATGTTGGTTAAGAAAATAAGTTCATTTACTTTTTGGTCTTCATTTAAAGTATATCTTAGCTTGGGAAGTAGAATTTATTTGATATAAATTTCTATAGAAAATCTATACACATCTAAATAAAATAATCTGTACTACATTGTCTTGTTTTGTATTGGTATTTGATATCTATTGTGGTTTTTTACATTATTTAAACATATTTATATAAACATCAAATGCATGCTATTTACGTATTTTTTTATCAACCAAAAATTAGAACTTCCACAGGTTTTTTTGTTGTTGTTGCTGTGATTGCCTTTGGGATTTTCTTCATAAATTCTTTGCCTAGGC
>VBSM01003039.1:23421170-23487175 GCA_008086735.1 Cheirogaleus medius
TACTATAGCCTTGTAGTATAGCTTGAAGTCTGATAAACTGATGCCTCCCAATTTAATCTTTTTGCTTAAGATTGCTTTTGCTATTCGGGGTCTTCTCTGGCTCCATATGAGGCATAGAATTATTTTTTCTAGATCTGTGAAAAATTATGTTGGTATTTTAATAAGGATTCCATTGCATCTGTAGATCATTTGGGGTAGTATAGACATTTTAACAATGTTAATTCTGCCAACCTATGAGCATGGTATGGTTTTCTGCCTGTTTACGTCCTCTGCTATTTTTTTCCTCTGTGTTTTATAGTTCTCCCATTAGGGATCTTTTACCTCCTTAATTTAATATATTCCTAGGTATTTTACTTTCTTTGTTGCTAATGTGAAGGGTATTGAGTCTTTGATTTGGTTCTCAGTTTGACTATTGTTGGCGTATAGGAATGCTACTGATTTCTGTACATTGATTTTGTAACCTGAAACCTTGCTGAATTTGTTTATCAATTCCAGTAGTCTCATGGCAGAAGCTTTGGGGTTTTCTAAATATAGAATCATATCGTCAGCAAAGATAGTTTGACCAGATCAAATTAAAAAGCTTCTGCACAGCCAAGGAAACTATCATGAAAACAAACAGATAACCTACAGAATGGGAGAAAATATTTGCATGGTACACATCCAATAAAGGGTTGATAATTGGAATCTATATTGAATTCAGGAAAATCAGAAAGAAAAAATCAAACAAGCCCATCAAAAAGTGGGCAAAGGACATGATCAGAAACTTTTCAAAAGAAGGTAGACAAATGGCTAACAAACATATGAAAAAATACTCAGCATCTCTAATTATCAGAGAAATGCAAATCAAAACCACAATGAGATATCACTTATCCCCAGTGAGAATGGCCTTTATCAAAAAGTCCCAAAACAATAAATGTTGGCATGGATGTAGAGACATAGGAACACTCCTACACTGCTGGTGGGACTGCAAACTAGTGCAACCTCTGTGGAAAGCAATATGGAAATACCTCAAAGAGCTATAAGTAGAACTACCATTTGATCCAGCAGTTCCATTACTGGGCATCTACCCAAAAGAACAAAAGGCATTCTATTAAAAAGACATCCGCACATGAATGTTTATAGCAGCACAATTCACAATTGCAAAGATGTGGAAACAATCCAAGTGCCCATCAATACTTGAGTGGATTAATAAAATGTGGTATATGTATACCATGGAGTTCTACTCAGCCACAAAGAACAATGGTGATACAATACCTCTTGTATTATCCCAGATAGAGCTGGAACCCATACTACTAAGTGAAGTATCCCAAGAATAGAAAAACAACCACCACATGTACTCACCATCAAATTGGTATTAACTGATCAACACTTATGTGCACATATAGTAATAACATTCATCAAGTGTTGGGCAGGTGGGAGGAGGAAGAGGGAATGGGTATATTCACACCTAATGGGTGTGGTGCACACCATCTGGGGGATGGACACACTTGAAGCTCTGACTCGGGTGTGGCAAGGGCAATTTACATAACCTAAACATTTGTACCCCAGTAATACGCTGAAATAAAAAAAAATTAAAAAACAAAAGCATGATTAATACACCTATAATCCGTAATACATTTCTTGGGAAGAATAACAATAATAATGATAGAAACTACTATTTTCAAAGTTTTTATTTAAAATTCATGATATTTTAAAATCAAGAAATATAAAATATCATTGATTAAAATTTTCTTTTTGCTATTAAAATACATTTGATACATTATTTTAAACATTTCTTGAAAACACATTTGTAAACAACTATGAAAGCTCAGTGTTTTGTCTCAATTTCAAATTAAGATAAACTGGAAATGAGCTGTGCCCCAAAAGAGAGTGCACCACACCAACAAGAAATGAGTTGTGCCTTCTGAAACAATATGGAAATGTGAAACCTCTGGGAAGTGGAGTATGATGGTAACTTCACATTTCAAATAGTTTAAGGTGAATCGCACGGTATTTCTTCTGTGAAATGTCCAAATATTAACCAATTTGGGTGCCCATTCCTTTGGTACCAACAGATGGCACCAGCAGTTAATGGAGAAGGGTTGTGACTTCAGCAGAGATAAGTACAGGGATTAGAGACTCCCATCTCCCTGTGCAGCATAAAGAAACTGGGATATTTTGGGTAATGTCATTTTATATACTCACCTAAGCCAAAATGCTTACACCTTCTGTTTGTGTAAACTTCTTTCTCTGCCATCATGGAAAGAAATTCAAAGATTTAAAATATATTCATTACAATTCATGTTGAGAGTACAGATTGCTTCTGATCAACAGAGACTCTTGCACATAAGATTAAAAAAGACTAAATAATGAATAACCCACCAGGACCACAAATCAACTCTACTCTTGAACCACATGTGGTGCCAGGCGAAGGAAGGAAAATATATTGAGATTAAATTTTGAATTGTTTTGATTTTTAGAACTCTTGGATTTGTAGTGCATATAAATAAAAGCCATATACCACAAAACCTCAGAAAGAAGATAATAACTTTTAAAAATGATTGTCTATTAATTTTGCAAAATACTTACTTGGATTCATACAAGTTCTAAAGGTATATAATTTATAAAAAAAATTGGAGGGGAACATAATGTAGTTTTTCAGTTAGTTAATCAATATGTTTACTAGAATTTACTTAATTTTAGCTAAAAATGAATATCTGATAGATAAAATAATTTACTGATAAAATGAGGATGCAAACAATGCTCACTATGTGTATAATCTTTTCTAATTTCTGAAAGATTGCTTGGATAATAGTTATAATTGGTTGCTTTAACTGGAATAGACTATAGTTATTTGACTATGAAAAAATCAGTTTATAGCAAATTGTAACACTGAATGATAATTATTCCTTGGTAATATATCAGATAATCAGAAATGTGGAAAAGATGAGAGACTTAAATAGTATTTTTATCAAATTACATTTATCATAATCCTTTGACTCCAGAATCTATAAGGTGTGTGTGTGTGTGTGTGTGTGTGTGTGTTTATGTGTGTATAGTGAATGTTGTGAAGATGTTTCTTAGGAACAATTAGCAGTGTGTTGTCAGCAAGATGTTAAAGAGACAAGTGGCTGTAAGCTTTTTGCTTTTTGGGTCTAAACATGACCTGAACTAGCATGTGACTATTTATAGTGTTATTAATCTCACTAAGTGTGAGTCATCACACATATTTTTGCAGAAACTTTAATGTGTTAATTCTTAGGACTTCCCTTTGACTCCACAGTATATGTATGGTTATAGTAGTACGTTTGTATTCAAATATTATGAATTCAGACACATATCTAGCTCTAGGAGTGCTGCATCAGGCCCTATCATTGGTGAGAGTGTGCTTTAAAATAAAATTTTTCAAATGGTATTAAATGGACATCACAATGGATTTTTACAAAACTAAAAAAACTGATAGGGTTTTTAAGTAGAGAGAGGCAGAGAAAGGTAAAGGTATAAGGTATATTATCAAAGTGCTAAATATGTGCAAAACAAAGGAGCAAAAACTTTTAGCAGACTTTGAGGATGGATATTATTAATAGCCATCACTAGTCTACTACTACAAATACATGGATTCTACTAACATCAGTTTCTTCATCCATAAAATGTGGGCAATTGGACATACCCACTTCACCAGTCTGTGTAAAAGAGGCAAAAACCTTTGGTGTAATAAGTTGGTGGCTCTATATCCCCCTTCCCTTTCTAGCAAATTTACAGTGCATGTAGATGGCTCTGAGAATCCTGTAATAAAGACCCTTGTTTAACTTTGACTGGGTGTGTGCCAATGTATATTCCCTCATAACACTTGTGGAAATATTGTTCCTTAGAAGACATTTTGAGAAATAGCTCATATTCCTCAGTATACCAATATTACACAGGAAATAAGGTCAAAAGGCTTTTTTAAAAAATTCGTATTCATATGAATGTGCTCCTGACCTAACAAAGAGTGTAGAATAATAGCTGATCAGTAAATGTTTGTTAAGTAATCACATGAAAAAAATGCTTATTTATGTACCCGTTATGGTATACATACTCAATAAACGGTGAATGAAAGAGGGATGAGCTGAAAGATGGCAACATAGAATACGAAACATGAGTCAGGTTGAATACTGTGAGATCAAGTGCCTTCTTGGTGTTAGAAGAGGCAAGAATGAATGGGGTACCAGAGATGCAGCCAGGGAGGAATGCCCAAGGAGTTTGTTTCCAGGTGTGAGAAATAATGAAGATAGTGTCACTAGAGGGAAAGGAAGGTCCTATTTGACACTCTCAGTATTGGAAATAAACATAGAAGGCAGAGGAACAAGAGGACTCAAAGCGAACATCACAGTTTTGAGCTTGGGTGACAGAAGAAGGAGATGTCATAAACCAAGATAGAAGTCAGAAATAGGAGGCTTTGTGTAGGTGGGAAAAACATTGTTATGCATATGATTTTTAGTAACCACTTGGCCATCCATGGAGGTAATGGAATATGGAAATGTATTCCTGGAATTTTCTAGAAACCTTGGCACAAGAAATGGTCACAAGTCTGATACAATTAGGTATAATGGATGATGCTTCAAGAGCAGACTAAATAATGGAAGAAAATATCTGAAGAACAGTCAATTCTTGTAGGCAAAACCTAGGAGAATGGCTGCATTCTGAGGGAAACAAGAGGGGACAAAAATGTTGGCAAAAAGAAATGGCATGGAGTTCCACTCATCTAGCACCTCTTGTATCATCCTGGATAGAGCTGGAGCACATTGTACTAAGTGAAGTATCATAAGATGGAAAAACAAGCACAACATGGACTCACCATCAAATTGGTATTAACTAACACTTATATGCATATGCAGTAGTAACATTCATCTATCAGGTGTCGGGAAATTGGGAGGGGGGAGGAGAGGATGGGTATATTCACACCTAATGCGTGTGGTGTGCACTGTCTGGGGGATGGACAGGCTTGAAGCTCTGACTCGGGTGGGGCAAGGGCAATATACATAACTTAAACATTTGTACCCCTGTAATACGCTGAAATAAAAAAAAGAAATGGCAGAGATAGAAATTAGGATAGAATTACTAGCAAGACCAGTGTTTGTGTACTGCATCAAAAAGGATAGGTAGTTAACAGTCAGATACTGCAGATGAGAAAATGAGTCTTAGGAAGGCAGGCACACATAGAAATTAGGGAAATGTTGGCCACAATATACTAATAGTTACACTGTGAGATCTAGAAATGATATCTTCCTGCCAGGTGCAATGGTGCATGCTTGTAGTCCCAGCTACTGGGGAGGCTGTCCCAGATCCCATCTCTAAACAAAAAATAAAAAAAATGAGAGAGAGAAAAAAAATGATCTCTTTTACATGTGCTTAATGAATATGAAGATTAAATATATTTGAATATTTGCTCAAATCCTACTGTATTCTAGTTGAAAATGATGTTTAAATATAGAGAGCAAATGCATATTTAGCATCATGGCCCATTCTAACTGCCATGTGTGTATATTCACTTAGTTCTCACAATGACTCAGGTAGGTGCTATCTAGAGATGAGGACAGGCAGGAATGAAAAAGGTCACAGAATTGTCCAAGGTCACACTGATATTAGGGCCACAGCTGGTCTAGCTCCCCTGTGTGGACTTTCACCCCTGTGCCGTGCTGGCCCACTCAGCTATGAAACACAGGTGGAGATGCCTGGATCCTGTGCCCAGCTGCAGTTAATCACTGCCCTAGAATATTCCATCAGGCAACTTCACCCAGAGTTCATCCATTCTCCCTTTGAGGAGCATGTGGGTAGTTTCTTAGTTTTTGCTATTACAAACATTACAGCCATGAACAGCTGTGTACATGTCTCTGGCTTTACATTTTTCAAGAGTTTCTCTTCATTATATACTCAAGAGTTGAAGTTAATCTTAACAAGCTAATGCCAATTATATAAGTTATATATATTATTTAATAATATAAAGGGAGGTGCAAATCTTCTTTCTTCAGAGTTATCAGAAGTCAGACCTTGGGCACAATTTTTAACCTTTCTGAACATCATTATGTACCTTTGTAAATTACAGATATTTAATCTGTGCATATTGGGTAGTCAGTATAAGTTCATGAAAAATGTGAAGAACATGCAAATAATTGGAAGTGTAATCATACTCTCAATAAAAAGCAAATTCAAAATAATTGCACTGTCTTAAAAGAACAGAAGTATAGGAAAAAATGTCCATTGTCAAGCAAGAAATTATCCAAACCAAAAATATTCAATCTCTTTCAACATATATTATATATTTTATATATAATATATTTTATATCTATATTATATATGTTTATATATTTTATATATACCATATTTTATATCTATATTATATGTTTATATATTTTAAAAATACAGTCTGGAGAATAATGGCAGATGCAATGATGAACAAGATTTAACAAAGCTAATCAAGTGGAAATGGGGATTTTGTTGGGCAGTTAGAAGAAGAGACAGGGTAGCAAAAGTCATAAGACCCTGGTAGGATGATATTAAGCTACAGATCTGCACTAAAGATCACGGAAACACAGATCAGGCTTGATCCTAATCCTAGCTTTCCCAGGCCAAAGAAAGTAAAGGAACTTGTGGGAAGAGCTGACCTGAAGCTGAGACTTCAGTAGGCAACAGTGTCTAATTCCATGGTCAGTTGCAATGGTTATCTCTGGAAAATGTGTGCACACCATAATTTAACTCAACCTTGACCCAATGTTATTGCCTGAAACAGAAAGCACAACTTAACACATACAAATTAATTTCAGAACATGTCAATTAATTTCTTTGTATGCCTGATTGGACTTCAGGTTTGGCTAGTTCCTTAGCTCTTGGCAGTGATTTGTTTCCTGAATTCTGAATACCACAAGAATGATAGTTCTTGTGACATTTTTTTCCAGTCAGTTTGATGGAAGTATCAGGGTATGCTTACATCTCTCATAAATGTCATAAGTGGTTTTAATATTAACATTTAAAAAGATTATTTTAATTTAAGCTTCAATAAGTGGCATACACATATACACATACCTGCATGTCTATAAAATTGTGGGAAAGAAGCAAGTTAAGCTGTAATTTCATTACTTATACAAGCTACTTGAAACAGGATAATTACTCTATGAATGCTATCTTGACATTAAAATAAAAACAACCCCAAAGCAAAATGGATTTTGATTAAGGAATCTTGACATTGGCAAAGACTTGTTAGAAAATGTCACAAAGAAGCTGATTGGCATTGCCCATGTATCTCATTGACAAACTCATGTAGCCCAGAGCGAAAGAATGTGCACTCAAGAAACAGAAGCCACCACTGAGGAAAGGAATTCTGTGATGCTGTTACATATGGGAATTGATTTAAGCCACTGTTAATTGAATCAGAGAATGATGAAAGTTTTTATTTTCGTTGTGAGAAATAGTAAGCACCTTGGTCTTAGTAAGAAATACAACCTTTTAATGCTGTTTTTTACAGCCGTATTTTCAGTGAATGCTTTTTCCTGTATGTTCAAACTTACTTAATGCATATACTGTGAAGAAGTAAGAAGGTGCATAGATAAGATTCAGTTTATCTTGGCATAATTCTGCTTATTTAGATCATTAGTAATATAAATATATTTCAGGAATACTGAATAGCTTAATATTATTCTTTAGAAATAATTAACCATTATATCTGAAAATTTTTGGTTTCCATAAATACAAAACTTCCAAGTCAGAGGGCATGGGTAATAATTTACTCAAAAGAAGTTTAATCAAATAAAACTTTTCACTTTCAAATGCCCGTTTTATAAAGTCATGACTCTTAATTCCCAAATTCAACACTGTTTAAGTGATAGAATGGAGTGTCCACTTTCTGTTATTTGTAATTTCCTATGAGACATGCTTATGTATATACCTTATTAGGTTTATACCTAATTAGGTCTACCTTTTGTGACTTTCCTTTACAATCTTGGCTTGGTGAACATCTGATATTGGGACTTGTGTAAATAGAAATGGAAATAATATGATGTTTCGCTTTTAATGTTAAATATTCCTTGATCATCTTTTTTCTATTGGGACCACAGCTAGAAATAAGATAAAATAATTGTCCTCAAAGAGCTCGGAGTCTGGAGAGGGCTGTTGGTCAGAGAGACAAATGTTTATAATATACGGTGGTGAGAGATGGAATAGACCATCTACCTGGTACATAAGAGCAGGTGTGACCCATGTCCTCAGGGGGAGAAAGCACAGCTTCATGTGGCAGTTGACTGTTGAGCTGGAGATGATGAAGGTTTGCCAGGCCAGGAAGGTGGCTGGTAGGGGATTCCAGTTGAAGGAACTGCCACCTGCAAAGGTCTATAAAGCACAGCTGAGTGCTCTTGTGCGTGACTCTTGCGTGTGAGAGACAGGGATGGGTACTCAGAGCTTGTGTCCTGGGCAGGGAACAAGAAGAGAATACATGGGCAGTATGTCCACTTACTTCATGTGTTCTGGGTTCAGGAAAAACTTTACCATTGTATAAAGTGAAAACTCAAAGACTCTATGATTAAGTGACAACTACCCATGATAGTCCCATATCTCCCTTAAAATGAAACTTTGTAGATCATAAGTCAACAGGTGTTGCTGTTAGAATTTTTCTGTTGATTTGGACCCCGGATTTGTATCCAAACTCTTGGCTCCAAATTATAGTCTATCTCTAAGCCATCTGCCTTAGATAAAGTATCTTCTCATTTCAGCAAATAAGACCTCTCCATGATAGCTTGCAATGTTGTTTTCTCCCTAAAAAAATATGCAGCTAAAATTCAACAAGGAAACGGTGTAGACAAACCTGTCATGTGTCATTCATATCAGAAATATGAATTGATCACACTTCTTTGAGAGAAATAGAACTCTGTGGATGTTATTTTTGGATCAACAATAAACATATTTTTGCTATGATTGATTCAAGCAACATTCATGATAACATTATATTTCTTAAAAGTTATGGGCTATCAGCAAGAATGCAAAAAGTTTGCTTTCATAGGCAGAGGAAGGAGAGTGGCTAAGGGAGGTGGGTGCCCCAGGCACAAAGTAAAAATCAAGGCATTAAAATTTAGTGGTTTATAAATCTGAGCCCCACTCACTGCTTCTCTAGGCCTCAACTTCTCCCCTCCGAGGTGGGGAAAAGTCTGTTCACATGCCTTTCATGCCTTATGGGGTTGTGAAAATAAGCTATTCTTACAAATAAATTCTTTAACATCTTTTCAACTAAGGAGTTTGAAGTCTTTACTCTTTCACTCTATAATAAACAAGGCAAGAGGAAGCTTTTGAATGTTGTTTCCTTGATGATACAAACCAAAGGTTTATCTTTCCCAACTTAAACAAGGCATTGGGTTTTTGCTTGATCTATTTAGGAAGGCCATTCCCGTCTTGGGGCTAGCCAGGTGTTACTTACTAGACACTGTTCCTGTGGAGTGGCCAAGGACTTTAGTCTGTGCATGTAGAGGGAAGTCAGTGTATGTATGGGGAGTTAAAGTGGAACTTTGTGTCCGGAACAAGTCATAAAACTCTTTGTCATTGGCACTTATATTGTTATCATAAATCAACATAACAAATACTAGGACTCAAACCAAATTGCTGTCAAATAAATCAGGTCTAAATTTCTCCTCATGTTTAAAGGAGGTCATTGTGTAGGTTAAAAGATTCTCAATGTGATTTTGTTAGGAAGAAACTATAATGATAAAAGGTTAATAGAGTCCGGCCAAGTGGAAGTTTATCATCACTTGGTCATGAGGTTGAGTTCCCAGTGCTGGAGGTGAGGGTAGGGAAGGCTTTCAAGTGCAAGCCTCCTCAGGAGCAGGTGGCTTCAAACCTACCTGGGTCCAGGCCAGGCTTTGTCTAGACACCTCCTCCCAGGAAAGGAGCACACTCCAGTCCTGTTGTTTCACTGGTCAGTGTTGGGCCTTATCAGTTTATACTGGGGACTGGGCCAAAAAAATAAGTATTGAAATTTTGTCCGTTATCAGTTTTATAAAATAGAATATTGTTCTCCAAAAAGTTCAGGCAATGTCATTGTACCATTAGGGTGTCAGTGAGTGATTAATAATTCTCCCTCAGTTAAGACTCACTGTCACAGTGATAGAGGGTCCATTGAGAGTCACTGATTTGGAAAGAAATTCACACTCCTAAAGAGTATACAGATTTTCTGTGTTTAGTAGCAAAAAATAGCTGCGACCTTAGATCCATTACTCATAATTCACCAAGAAGAAGAAGAAAAAAAGCACCCTCAGATTTTGTGAAAAGAGAGGAGGCATGTTTCTAAACTGCACTGACTTACTTGGGGAGACAAATATGTGAGCAAAAACAACCAAAGATAAAAAAGTAAATAAGCAATACATATAGTTTCACATAGGGAGATGAGTGTTATGAAGAAAACAAAATACATGGGGCAGTGAAATTGCGAGCAAGTCGGGGAGAGCTGGCAGTACTAGCCAAGCGGAAGCAACACGCATGCCCAGACTTAGAGGAGCAGGAAGTGAGGAAAGTGCCATCCAGGCTGAAGGAGTCACTTCATGGGTCGTATGGTTGGGGCTTAGTAGAGAGGGGGAAGGGTGGAAGCAAATTAAATCAGAGAATCCTTCACATCCAGAAGCCTCAGGTACTCTGTGGACGACAATGATAGTGGTGATGATGTGACAACAATTTAAATAGGAAACCATTTGAATATTTTAAGCAAAGGAGTGAAATGACATGATTAAACATTCAAGAGTTTAAGAGTCTCTACATGCTGTGTGGAAAAGAAAGACTTCCGAGGTGGTGGATGGGTGTGGAGGATGCAAGAAGGGAGGCAGAGAAACCAAGTGAGCTGTTGTTGCAGAAGTTTAGATGAGAGATGATGGGCTGGTTGGCATTAGTAGGGAGGACATGAAGTGGAGGGGTTCAGGGTATACTTTGCAGGAGAGCAGAACCAACAGAAATGTGCTGGTGTATTTTCTGTGGGGTATAAGGAAAAGAGGCTGATCTAGAATCTCTTCTGTGTTTTTGGTCCCCTCCAACTGGGTTACTGGTGGTCCCATTTACAGGGATGAGGATGTCTGGGAGAGAGGAAAGGCAGGGTGGCATGGTCTGGGGATGACAGGAGGAATAACAGATTGTCTTCTGGGTGTGTGAACTTGGAGAAGTCTGGTAAATAAATACCAGTGGAGGTGGGAAATAGTTGCCTAGATGGGTCCAGAGTTCAGTGGGGAGGGCAGAATTGGAGATGAAAGTCTTGGGAATCATCAGCATATAAATGATGTTTAGAGCCTTGGGCCTGGCTGAGAAAGCACTGCATTAATTTTCTACTTACAGCTGTGTGCTTTCTGGGTTTCTATGAACATAGTGTTTCAGGATTTAACAGGACTTTCCATAGCTTCCATTGCTCTGGGTAGATTCACATTGCATTTAGTATAATACATTAAGTTGGCAGCATCTATTTCTAGGTTTGTTGCAAATTGTTGATAAAGTTCAGAGATGATATATTTTATAAGAATATTAATATTTTCCCCCAGGTTCTTTTTTTATGATTTATGATGAACTTGAGAATTTCTTATAATGCATAGTGTCAACCTTAAACACATTCCTTGCATGGGGCCTAATTATGTATCAATTTCTGCTTACAGCAGAAGGCCTGCTCCTTTTCAAGTTGGAGGGGGTTTGATACCTGCCGTGTTCACAGACTTTCTGCCTAAGTTTTCAGTTCTTTGCATTTGGAATGTTGACAGTTTGACATATTTAATAGGTCTAAGTTAAATAAAACAATATTTGAATAAACACAAGGAATATCATGAAGAAGTGGGTCCATAACTAAGACAGTTGAGCACCTTTCTTTCCATAATTTTCCAGGGAGGATGGATATTCAAATAATAGTAATTTTTATTGATTGAGTTGCAGTTGATTTTAAGATCATCTAAAAAAAACCCCTTTAACTTCTAAGTGAATTTATGCTTGATAAACACACATTTACTATTTCTTAAAAGCTTAATAATTAAAATATGGTTACTGTTGTGATTATTTCAATAGATTATTTTTCCTTGTCATATTTTCATCTATTTTATGTATTTTAAAGTGAGATCGTTATCGTAAGTGAACTATCTAAAGAATGGAAAAAACAAACACTACATGTACTCTCTAATGAATTGGAACTAACCAACGGGCACACATGGGCACAGAAGGAAGTAAAAGTCATTGGAAATCAAGAAGGAGGGAGAGGAAGAAGGGAAGGGCAAAAAACCTACCTGACAGATAAAATGAACACTATTCTGGTGATGGGCACAGTAATAGCCCTGACTCCAAGCATTCCAAAAGCTATCCATGTAACAAAAACATTTGTACCCCCTTAATATTTTGAAATTAAAAAAAAATCATTCCTTTTGAAAAAAAGTACGATATAATATTATATATGCCAGTTATGGAGACCATACTGCTCAAAATATATCTGTGTGGCTGTCTCGGGGGTCACCTTCACAGTACTGTGTGTGTGAATTAGTTTGTTAGGGTTGCTATGAGAAAGTACCACAGAGTGGCTTAAACGACAGAAATTTATTGCCTCAGAGTTTTGGAGGCCACAAGTCCAAAATGACTGTATCAACAGGGTTGGTTCCTCCTGAGGGCTGTGAGAGAGAATCTGTCCAATGCCTCTATTCTGCCTTCTGGTGGTTTGCTGGCAATTTTTGGCTTTTGTTGGCTTGTAGAAACATCATTCTAATCTCTGCCTTCATCTTCACATGGTGTTTTCCCTGAGTGAATGTCTCTATCTAATTTCTCCTCTGTACAAGGACACTAGTTATAGCAGAGTAGGGCCTGCCCTAATGACCTCATTTTAACTTAGCAACATCTATAAAGACTCTATCTTCAAATACAGTTGCATTCACCTATTCTGGGGATTAGGATGCTAACATGTTTTTGGGGGAAGATAAAAGTCAACCCATAACAGTATATAATGTCCTCTCTTTCCTAATGTTCCTAGTTTTCCCTAGACATTGTTAATAAATCCTGAAGACATTTTATCTGCCTATAACCCTAGGAGTATATGTGTAGCCCCATTTTTAAAAATACCACTTATATGTCTATGACACATTTATGAAGCTGATTTATGTCTCCAGCCCTGACCTTTCACTGAGCTCTCAACTTGTATTTCTACCTGCTTTCCTGTCACCTCCACCTGGATGAATGATGGACATCCCAAGCTTAACATGTTCAAAACAAAATTTTGGTTTTCTATTTGCCTCCCCAAATGTTATTCTATGAGTCTTTCCTGTCTCATGCAAGGATCCCTCCATTTTCTTACACTCTGTCCAGAGAGCTGAGTGGTCCTAATGTGTGTCCCTCCCTTAGTCCCTTCTAGTATTATCCCACTGCTGTGTTACTTTAGTATTGCTGCTGCCTGAGCAAATTAATACAAACTCAGTCACTTAACACAACACACATTTATTTATCTCACTATCTCAGAAGTCAGACGTGGGTCTCACTGGGCTAAAATCAAATTGTCAGCGGGCCTGACAGGCCTTCCCATCTGGAGGCTCTGTGGAAGAATCTGCTTCTAGGTTCATTTGGATTGTTGGCCAAATTCAGGTCCATGCAGTCCCAGAGCGGGGAAGTCTTTGCTTCCTTACTGGCTGGTGGCTGAGGGTCATTCTCAGCTTCCGCAGCCCCCTGTACTCCCTGGCTCCTGGCCCCATCCCTCCCTCTTTGGCTTTGAATCTCCCTGACCTCCACTTCTACCTCATCTCCTGCCTCTGAGGTATCTTTCTGGCTAGAGCCGGATAATTCTCGCCTGTTACCTGCTCATGTGATTAGATTGAGTTAGCTGGATAATCTGGGAGAGTCTCCCTATTTTAGGTCAACTCTCTGGTAACCCTAAATCTATCTTCAGAGTCCCTTCTCCCTTCACAGGAAAACCTTGGTGAATGTCTGATTGAATGACCAGGGGACAGGGATCCTGAGCAGGGGACATCTTTAGATTCTTGCTCTCATAAGTGCCGTGTCCTCTCAGCTCCATTTCGGCACACTTTTCTTCTCTCTCTCCACCACTGCCCCAGATCCCTGCCACCACTGTCTCCACATCATTGCAACAGCCTCCTCACTGGTCCCCTACGTGATTTCTGTGATTCCTGGCTTTTCAGACCCAAACAAGACTATTTCTTTATAGCTTCTGTTGTTCTGGATGGGTTCACATTAAGTTTAGCATAATATATTAGATGGATCTTTTAAAAAATGGCTTCCTTTAATACTTAGAATAAAATCTAAATGTTAATATTGTCTGCAAGGGCCTGTTTATTCCAACAAAGGCTCTATCTCCTTAACAGATTATTTTATTTTCTCTATAAGACTTACCATGAGAAAATACCCTATTCATTTATTGTGGATGTTACCTTTCTGTAACTCTTCCTTAGAGTGTAAGACCTTGTCTGTTTGCTTTAGCATTAAATACTCAGCCCCCGCAATGCACTCACACTTTGGTCATTCTACATGTTTATGTCCCTGCATAATGTTAATTGCTTTCATATGTTTACTCCATAGGCTCATGTGCTAAGTGGGTGCCGCCAAGCCTGGTGCCCTCTTCTCAGAGTTGCTGTGGGGGCTGTGAGGAGTGTGAATGTACATTTGACTGAGCCCTTGACTCCAAAGAGCTTGTAGCTTCATCTCCTTGTATTTCCATAATCAGTTCTTGAACTAGGCTATACAAGAGTTATTCTTGCCATATAAATAAAGGAACTTCACTTAAGACAAGTTGAGTACCTTCCCCTCAAAACCTGGTACTCTAACTAGAACTCAGATTCCTTTCTGCATCCTAGCAAACCTTTAATCTTCCCAACATTCTTAAAGCACAGATAAATTAGTAAATACTTTTTTCTAAAAGTGAATATGTATCATCTTCATGTTATTATTTAATGTCTTATCTTTGAACATTTTTGTTAAAGTTAAACAAATGGTGTGGAAGATGCCTGAAAACAACTGACAGTGTAAGGCCACAAAAAACAAAACTTTCCAGAGCAAGAAGAAAGTGGGTTGAGAAAAGGAAGGTGATTTGCTGAAGGGTTTGGAGTTGGCACCTAAGGTTCATCCTTTCTTTCTTCACTCTACCCAAGGACCCAAGAGGAAGCAGGTTTCCAGTCTTTCACAGCTTGAGACCTCTGCCTGCCTGTGGCTCCTATGTTTTGCATTACGCATTCCCTACTCCCTGGAGGGACAACTGTGCAAGTAGGACTCCAGTCTCTAAAACCAAAGGCTGACAAAAGTGCTCATGAAAACCTCCCTCTCATCTCTCCACTGATATACTTGAGACTATAAATGCTTCATGTAATTGCCCACTTAATATGATAATACCAAAGCAACTGTTTTAACAAGATTTTTTTTAATGATCTTAAGACATGGGTGTTTAATGGGGTCCAGGTAATATCAGAGTACTGGAAGTATCTGGAGAAAATGAGCCTCACACTTTCCAGGGGAGAGAAGAATAAGTAGGAATTGAAACACCAGAGGACATCAAGGCAGTTGGTAGGAGAATTTTGACTAGCGGGGTTGGGGGCTTGCAAAGATTGTGGTCAGCATACTGCAGAGGAAGGCTCAAGGCTTTGGAGGCAGAACTATATTATGACCCCTGCTCCAATGTCCCAGGTCGGTGGCCTGAAGTCGTTCCCATTCTTGAATCTCTTTCATCTGTAAAAGAGATAATTAGTACTTTCTTTGCAGTGGTGTGAAAGTTGGTGATATACATAAAGAACTTTGTACAATGTCCAGATCATGGACACTGTCCAACTCATGGGAACAAGAAAAGTGTTACCAAGCAAATTTTTTAAGCCAGCTGGATGGCTGGGAAGACGTGCGGTCACAAGTTGCCTCAGCTGATTACTACATAAATGAAACACCGCCTTTGTTCCAAAATCTCACTCCCCATCAACCACATTCCAGCAACTGAGACTTCAAAGGTAAAAGGAGAACCAGCCTGTGAATATGAATGCTCACAAAACATGCAATAGTACATTTCTGTGTTCTTATTTCCACCCTCTGTGTGATAGTAAAGTAACCAGTAGCATTGAAGTTGCAGCATATGCCTTAATACTATACACTTATCAATTAAAAAGGAAAACACTAATTCAATCTGTCAGGCCATGATTACATGTTTACTATATGCAAGTCAGCGTAGAAAAGCATACGCTGATTTGTTTAAGATATAAAATTGAGTTTCTAGAAGAAGCAGAAGCAGATTATCAGGTACTAAGTGTTTCTAAAATGAAGCTGAACACTAAGCTATGTGAGGGTTGGGCCCCATCTGTCTATTTCATTGCCCTTCAGAAAAATGCCTGGAACACAATAGGCATTTAATAACTATTTGTTGAATGAATAAATGAATGATATTCAAAATGAGATTTCTCTGATAATTTGTTGAGCTATGTAATAGACTTCTTTGCAATATTTATTGTGTATCCTAAGTGCAAGCTCTGTCTACATGCATTGCCTTTCATTTTTATTTTTAGGGAAAATAATCATTCTGGGTTTTGCATTTTATATTAAAATAATATGATAATAAGGCTGAATGCAGCAAACTCTATAATTAGCCATTTACTCTGGATTCCTTTGGGGCCTTCAGTTTATTTCACTTTCAAAGCAGGTATATGACAGGGTAATCTTGGCTATTTAATGACGAGCAAGGTTTTTTGAGAGTGCTGGTGAGGTTCTGACTATGACACTGGCAGTGAGCAGTAAAGTTGAAAACCAGCAGCTGCTGCCACTGTGACATTAAAAATTATAATGTGGACAAACTAATTGTGTTTTTTTCATGGATGGTTCATGTTAGCATGTACTTAGAATCTGTTTCGGAAACTAGAACTGACAGCGTTTATGTTGCAAAAGTAGGTAACCACCTTTTCAATATGCTAAATACAGATAAAGTTTACTGCATGGATTTACAAAGCAATGACATTTATACTTGTATCCTGATGATGAGTGCATGTCACATTTTGGAGTTAAAGCATAAAGGGTCAACAGTCTGTTGTGACTGTTGTTAAGATGCCTATCGTGAAGGATGCTCTCCTCAACACCTGTTTATAGTAGGCTAGAGAATAAGCCAAGGAGCTTCTTTCCTACTAAATTACCAATTCATTTATGTTATATTTATCACAGTATTTTAATAAATCAATAAAATGTATGATGTTGTAATGTACTGTACCCATTGTTTTTAGACTACCACTTCTACAGGAGAATTATAGAATAAGGATTGTGTCAAGCCATCATCATACTTTAATATTAGCTTGAAAAATGAAAAGCAGTGTTCTAGATTGTTGATTTTTTTTTTTTTAATATTTAAAGAGAAAGTGAAATTGTCTCTTGGTTTCTGTCTTTTTCAAACATGAAATTGTAAGGTTATCCCATTAGTGCCCCCAATGGCTTAGTGTGTCACTCTCCCATCTGGACAGACGACTGGATGAGACGCTCTGGGCTCTGTGGCCAAAGGGCAGTGCCCTCATTTCTTGCTGTGACTGCCAAGAAAGTGTTTGGATAGCACTATCTAATGTCATCGTGTTTATTATGCATACTGACACATGTCCATGGGGAACTTGCCTGAAAAGAAATATTCATTTTTGTTATAATATTGAAGCAGTGAGGCTACTGCATTGTTATGAGCCATTTGCAGTATTAAAAATTAAATTATGATGGGTATTTTACAATAATAAAATAGATAAAAAAAATTATATCATTAATTTCCTTAAGAAGAGAAACCGAATCTCATAGGGCCTTGCCTACCTTTATTATTAAGGAAACCTAATTACCATACTCTTGGAGGAATGCTCTTGCCTGCCTGAGCTTTGGAAATAAAGGGTATTGGGAAGGGGGTCACTTGTCCCCGCTTGGCAAAGCCTTTTAGAGTGTTCTGGGGAAGTTGAAGGGGTTCTGGTGAATGCTTTGAGACACAGTGCTCCTATCTCAGTGCTTTCTTTAATGAGCACTGCTTAAGTACCTAAGTATATTTTAATGTGTGCCTGAGTATTTCAGTAATTAGCCTGGTAATTTAACTTCCCAAATAAGAATTTGGATATGAATTCACTTTCTGTTATTAAATTCATAATATCTTTTAGTTTTAGATGTTAATAGCTACTTGAAAGATTATTAAGTAGAGCAAAAGTGATAATTTATGTAAATCCATTTTGTAAACTATAAGGCAAGAGATATGTTTATATATTATTATGATGGTATATTTTCTCATTTAAAAAATATGTTATTAAAATCTTAATGAGTTGTGAGAAGTGAACAATTAAATATTAACAATTAAATTTAATAAAATAATTTTTATAAATTTAAAATTATTAAGGATTTTCAAATAGACCACATTAAAATTTAGAGATCTAAATTTTATCTTTAATAACCTGAATTAAATCTGTACCAATTATTGATGGCTTAATATGATATGCCCTCCTTTTATTTTTTTTTCTGCACAAAAAATAAAATTCATATACAGTGATAGAGCATTTTCCATGCTATTGTAAGAAAGTCTGTGCAAAATGGAGGGAAATGGAATCTGATCATTCCAATTAGGTCATTAAGAGAAAAAAAGTGAAAATGATGCTGTGGAAAAAAGAAGCAGTATGTGTGATACTATCTCTTCTATAGTTCTCAAATAATATGTTGTTCAACATTATGTATACATGAAATGTGTGCATACATGTTCTTGTTTATGCATATATCAATACAAACACATTCACATAATCCTCAGTTATACTTTCATTTCAGAGATGAGATATTCTAAAATATTTCTACATCATATATAATAATATTAATAAAATGCTATGTCGCTCATAAAAAAGTCCTGATGCTTTAAAGGAAATCAAGTTACACTATTTGTTAGATTTAGAATTCTTTATATTTCATTTATTTCACATCTTTACCTGTGAGTTTGCAATCTCAGAAGTAGACAAGTATTCACGGATGACTTCACAATGTCTGCTTGTACCTTGTTCCCATTTCATTTTTACCACCAATACTCTCATTACTTTCTGACTGCTGTGCTATTTATTACTGCTGAGCTAATTGCTGACATTTCTTTCCAGATCAAACCTTTCATTACTAACATCATTGTCTGGAAGTGTTCTGCCCAATAATTTTGAAATACAATTTTCTGGGCTAGTCTTCATTTTAAAAGATGTGCACATATACTGGTTGAATTGTTGGCATATTTTTTTTCAACTTAGAAAAATAAAACACACAATATACTTAATATATCTGTAGAAAATATTTGATATATATTGTACATAGATAGGTTTTTTTAGCTTTAGTGCAACTCAAATATTGCTTAGAGTTTAGGTGTCAGCAAATACTTTTGTTCACATCGATACAAAAACAACGTATCCACACATTTGCTGTATTATGTATATTTGTAATTCTGTAATTAGGTACATACTTCAGTTATTGTCTTGGACATCCAACTATATCGCCTGAAGAAAATATAGACGGTAGATGGAGAAGTGGAAGTTTGAGTCACATATTTTAATCATGGACCATTTAAATTTAGATCCATATTTATAGCTGTGTTTCAGAATTGAATAAAAAACAATTTGTAGTCTCAATATTTGAGATTTCCTGAAAGTATTAACAGGTACCTTGATGCACTTTGGAGCGACTTCTTAACTTTAGAATTCCTCAGCAGGTAGCTCAAGTACCACTCTATGGCAATAGAATATGATCAACAGACCAGACAAAACTTCTACCTTTAAGCTTTCCAGGCATGCAAAAGACTCTCAAGAAATTAGATAGTCATCCATATCCATGTGCTATTTCTCATCATTAAAATAATAAACTTTGTGGCCTAAGAACCCCAGAAATTTTAAACTATATTTTATTTATCCTTTTCCATTGCTCTGACTCATCTCTGAATTGTATTCCTCAGCATAAATCTCACTTTTGATCTACATCAACCACATAGATAAGTATGTTCCAACTTTTTTTGGATTTTAGGAACTAGCAAACAAAAAAAAAGAAAAAAAGAAAAAATAGAAACCTGAAGTCCTTTGCCAATCATCTATTTTACATTTGAGAAAAAAATGCTATATATGACAAAACTACAATTGGCAACTTCAAGATTTTATACACAAAACAAGTTAATGAGAAAACCTCCAAAAATGTCATTAAATAAGTATACATAATGAATATGTTTATACCTACAAAAAAGTTCTAGAAGACACAAGCTTCCAAAATGATCTGTTAGACATAAAATACTTGTTCAAGATAAAATTTGCTAGAATAGTTAAGTTTCTCCTTTAGAGCTTTTTTCCCTAGTGTTTGAGGAACTATTGCTGTGGCATCATGACCTGCTAAAGCAGATTGGCCCATGCATTTTTGTTGTTGATATAAACACTTACTTCCTTTTGATGTTTTTTAAGCTAGTTGCTAATGAATATTAACTTTAATAAATATTAAAATTTTACATTTATACTTGTTGGTGAAGTGTTTTGGTTAAGTCCCATACTTTTTAAAAATTGTCATGGAGAGTAAAGATTTGTTTTCTCAGCTCTTCATCTTCAATCCATTTATTAGAAAACCATAAGTAATAAACATTTCTTCTCTTCCCTCAACTTGTAAACCTCCCCATTGGAGGCTTATTGAGGGGAAGATGATATCTTTCCTTTTATTTAAGTAGGTGCAACTATACCATTTAAATGTAACCAGGTAAAATATTTTAAGATTTTGTGTACAATGTCAACCTTAGTTACCTTTAAAATGGTTGATACAACATGGTTGGTGAAGAATTATCTAGTGGGTTTTTGGACATGAGACAACCTTGGGGTGCTGGCACCCCTGAGACCTTGGATGAGTCTTGGAGAACTGGAATTCTCCTCATCTGAATTTTCTTCCTTGCTTGGGGATAGGGGGCTGGAAAATCTGATTCATCATTAGCATCTGAACCCCATAAGAACATGATGTTGTGGTTAGATATGTCTCCCAGAAGACAAACATAAAACATTTTAAATGCTTATAGGTCTCTTTAGGGATTAAGAACACAAGTTCTGAAGTTCAAATACAGAATCTACCACTTAAAATCTGTGTAATTTGGGGCAAATTATTTAACCTCTCCAAATCTGTTTCCTCATCTATAAAATGAGATAATAACTTGCTACACTGAAGGTGCATAGAAATAATGGTAAAATTCCACTTTATGCCTCAGCTGCTTTTCTAATATAACAAAACATAGATATTCCTTATCACGTGAGGATATGGGCAGAGGCAATTTCAGTGGTGTGGGAATTGAGTCCTTGTTATCCAGTGGAGAGTTACCTACCTAATAAAAATCTAGTTTTTCTTATCTTTATTATTTTTCTCTTTTTTTCTTATTTTCTCTCCAGTATACCAGTAGGCAGAGATTTATCTTCACTATTTTTTAAAAAATATTTCCAGTCTATGGTGGTCATTTGTGAATTAAGGAAAGCACATTATTGGCTGAGGCTGAATTATAAACTTAGAGCAAGAAAAAGAGAATGTAGCATAAATCTACAGAGCTAAATGAGCCTTAAGTTTTCATCCAGTCCATCAGACGATGTGAGCAGTTTTGATGATGCCAAGGAATCATTTGATTCCAGATGGAATGAAGTTATAAAGGAGCAACCTCAGTTTTTAGGAGCTTTATAAAGCTGTAAGCACAGCCCATAGACATCCAAACAAACACTAAATTCAAATTGTGCAATATCAATTCTAGAACTAACTTAAGGTGTAATGTACACTGAAGAGCCCCATTTTTTAAGATACCAGTATGTAGGAAATGTTCCAAAATAGGACGATATATTCAAAAGATTTTATAGAAAAGTCTTCAGAATTCCAAAAGGATAGTGTCATATTTCAACAAATGATAAGGCACAGAGCTGTTGTGATTTGCATGTGTTTAATGTACAGTGCTACAGTATCTGTCAGCAAAGTCGTTTTGTTAGAGATCAGTTTGTCCTTGTTTAGGTTCGCTCCCTAACCCACTCCACACACGCCCAACTTGACCACAGGACAAAGAGTGAATTTAGAGATTGTTCTCAGGCATTCTAGAAGAAGTGTAACGAATATACTTGAATTCATGAAAGATTACAGACCAAATATTTAAATACTGCCATTAGGTAAAAAAAATACGGACAAGCAAACAAAAAGCACAAAGAGAAACTAAAGACCTAGAAGTGTAGGAATGCCAGCCATATGTTGAGTCTGCTGGTCCACCTGTAAGTCCCCACCTCCACGGCAGCACCTTTAACCACTGTCCTGAGGTACAAAGTAACACTTTAAAGTTAGAGGACAAAATGTTCCCTTCTAAATGTGAGGAATTTTGTGATAAATACCCAAGGAGATCATATCCTATGGGAAATAATTATACAAAAATATCTGTGTAGTTATAATTTAATGTGTTGAAATGTATGTTTTCAAGAATTTACTCATTTGTTTTAAATGCGTCCCTCTGACTTCTTTGAACCTTTTAATTTATTTGTTTATTTTTTGCAAAGAAATATTTTAAAGTAGTCTCTTTGGCTAGCAGTGTCTTAGCTGAACACATTGTGGAAAGAACTTAAAATGCTTCGTCATGTGCGTTTTCTTATTGGTATTCCTTCGGTGCCTCGGCTGAGGGCAATGACATAATACCTAAGTCCAGCCAAAGGAACAGGGCCCACTCTGTTTTGACAGAGTATTATTCATGATCACCACTTTACATAAATGTAAAAGGATATCAAATAAAGACATGAGCTAATTATGCAAAAAATTTTGAAACAAATGCCACTCTGAATGCTGGGAGATTAAGATGCAGTATTCTTAGTAGTCAGATAAGTTAATTTACTTCTTAGAAGAAAGGGCCTTAAATATATGCTTGTGATATGTAAAAGAGTACACTATCATAGATACTTTACATCCAGTAATAAATAGAAAATGGTTCCAATTCTGCCATAAGGAAATTCTCCTTTATAATTTAAAATTTTACATTCTGCAAAGGTGTGCGTGCGTGTGTGTGTGTTGTCATACAGAGAGAGAGAGAGAGAGAGAGAGATTGCTTTGAAAATAAGAATTCTGCATTCATTATTGATATTATTTGAAAAGAACATATATTTATAGTAAAATGTATGCATTGTGGCATGTTATGAGGCATTTGTGAGTACTCCATATAGCAGATATGTTTCTTTACCTCTAATTTAATTAATTAATGCTTTAAAAAAATGTGTTCTAATTTCATTCCCTTGCAATCATTGCCATTGTGTATTTGATAACTGAGAATTGCTGTCTTTGAGCTTTGTTTATGTCAAAAATGTAAAATCCTGTGAATTTCACAGATTGATAATTTAGGATGTCAGAAATGCCAAGAGGTTTGCTGAACTATTACCAGGATGGTCAACTACAAATCCTATTTGAGAAACCAAGGGTGCACTGAATACACTGAAATTAATTTCATGCCAGGGTAGAGAGCTGCTTATGAAATCACTTGAAGTTCTTAATCTGTCATTGCATAAGCTTTAGTTTGAGCCATAGAGTGAACAAAGGTGTTTAACTTCCCTGGATTGAGGTCCCAAATACGACGTGTATACCCAGATAGAATGAATAATAACCAAAACACATTTTATCAGTGGCATTTATTAAGAGTTTATACTCCTATTCCAGGGTTCAAATTACACTGATTCATGAATATGAACTAGTGTGTGATGACATATATTTCTAGTCTCTTGGTACCAAGGCTCCTATTTTTGAGTCTGTCTGACACTAGACTTCAAGAGTTTAGGGCTGCAGCAGACAGCACTGGGCTTTCAGCTGTATGGGAGTAGCTGTCACTACCAGGGCCCTAGGCAAAAGCCCAGCATTGTTTGTTTGACTTCCTTCCTCTTCCCTTTCTCCTCTTCTTTCCTTCACCACCTCCTGTAATCCATTCTGACCATGGGCAGCGGGGATAACGGGTGGACTACAAATGAAAAGCTGAGCTAACTTTAAAAATATTCCTTGCAGCTATTTAATTGCAACAGGACCTTCGTGCATGAGCTTCACCATACCCCTTGGAAGGCAGACTCTAATTTGGCTGTTGGTCCTGAGCAATTTTACACCTTAGAGTCTGGAAGGATACCAAATTGAATTACAGAGTTTTACACAGGAATGCTGATTCTCAGAAAACAAAATGTCAGGAAAGAGTCAAGTCTTTCAAAAAGTCTTTTCTAAATATCACGTTTTATTAAAATAAAAATTTGAAGTATTCACATTAAACCTGTTTGAAAAGTTATCTATTTATAATATTAAAGCTTTCCTATGCTGGTGCTCCTTATCCTTCGACCTGCTGTCCATGTTAGTAGGTAAAGAGGCCAGGGCATTAAAGTGTAGTTTTCTTTCTTTCATTGTCCAAAAGTTTGGATTATTTGTTCAAAAGGCCATAGCATAGTGAATTATTTTAAAATTAATGATACCACACCAAATGGTGATTCCTCCATCCTTCAGTTCTACTTTTATTTTGTAAAACTTAAAAAAAATCTTTGTTTTCTTTTAAAAATAAAATTGGCAATGGTATTGCTGGAAACCTCTTAAATTAAATGTTTTTTCTTTTAAAATCATTTTGTAGGTAAACAATGTTCCTGTTTTCATACATGCATGCCTGTTGTATCTTCTAAAAATCTAGAATTGAAAATATTTTAGGATTTTATTTTTTTAAATAAAGTATACATAAAGAAAAGTGTATATGGCATCAAGTATAGCTTCTTCACTCTATGTGTTGGGAAACTCAGTTATAATATTGTATGCAGTTATAGATGGTTTATTTTCTTTGCTGATTAACATTTCATTGTGTGTGTATATATACGTGTGTGTGTGTGTGTATATATACATATATATATATACACCATACTATATCCATTCTCATTATGGATCATTTGAGTAGTGAACAGTTGAGACTGATAGGAGTATTATGGATGTCTTTTGGTGTACTTAATGTACACATTTTTGTTGTGTATATGCCTGGGGTAGAATTGCTAAGTAATAGGGTATGCATATAAAGTGCTTTAGAAGAGATTGACAATCATCAAATTAATTTAACCATTTTATATTCCCACTCACAGTTTATTAAAGTTCTGGTAGCAACCGATACTTGCCAATATTTGGCTTTCTCTCTCTCTCTCTCTCTCTCTCTCTCTCTCTCTCTCTCTCTCCTCTCACTCAGTTTTAACCATTCTGATGGGCATGTCTTGACATCCCATGGTAGTTAAGTTGTATATCCTGATGGGTAATGAAGTTCATAATCTTTTCATTTACTTATTGGCCATGTGGGTCATACAGATATTTTCTTTTTCATAAAGTGCTAGTTCAAGTATTTTGCCCCTGTTTCTATTAGATTGCCTATTAGTTTTGTATTATATGGCATTCCAGACTTACACATTCTAGAGAGAGAATGAAACTATTTTCTTCCATAAGTGTACTTTCACTTTCTTAATGTTGTCATTGGTAAACAGAATTTCTCCATTTTAATATGGCCCTATTAATAATTTTTTAATTTCCTTTTCTGGTGAGAACATTTTGTGCCCTGCCTGAGAAACTCTTGGCTACTCCAAGATCATGTATGATGTTGCATGTTTTGCTCTCAAAGCATTTTCATTTAGTCTTTCACATATAGACTGGCACTCCATATGGAGTTGATATATTGTATTTTTTTGCTATGGAGGTTACGGTACATTTTTCCACCAAGTGAAGGCACCATCATTCCCTCTCGACTGCGGTGTCGTAACTCTCTGAAGTCAGGTATACATGTGGCTTGGCGTCTGGATTCTCTTCTGTTCCACTGTTCTGTTTGTCTCTTCTTACCTGGAAACCACTCAATCTTATTTACGCAGTTTCATAATCTGCCAGGTATCTGGTAGACTCAGTCATCAAGGTTTGTTCTTTCCCTTCAAGATTACTTGCTCTTCTTGTCCCTCTGGGTTTCCGTTTAAATTTTAGAATTCACTATCCATTACCTTACCCACCCCACCCCCCAATAAAAAAAGCTTGCTGAGGCTTTGACTGGACTGTGGTAAATCTATCAGTTAATCCACGGAGGCTGAAACCTTTACGGTATTGTCCTGCCAATCCATAAACATGGTATCTCCCTCCAACATTTAGACTGCTTTAATTTCAGTAGTGTGGTGTAGTGTTTGGAGAGGAGGTCTTATACCACTTTTATAGATTTATTCCTACATACTGGATATTTTTCTATGATATTAAAAATACTATTGTTGTTCTAAGTGCCTTGTTGCTGGCACTGGTTATACAGAAAGAAAACTAATGTTTTTGTACATGGCTTTTTATTTTGATTTTATTGCTCTAGATTTGATTTTAATGCTCTAGTTGAAGTGATATCAGTGAATGACATCTCATTCACATCTCAGGAGAAGTTTTCAATATTTAACTCTGATAATTATTTTTAAGTACATTTTTGTTATCAAAAAATGAGGGGGTTTCTCTCTGTTTCTAATTTGCAAAGACTTTTTTGTTTTTTACTTACTAATAACTGTTGAATTTTGTCAAGAACATATATTTATGCCCCTTTAGTATTTTACGTAAAGCATTATTATGGTTATCTCACAATGTTGAATGTATTCTACTTCTTTCCTAGAAACACTAACATGAACCAAAAAATACAAGGAAATTGGGAATAAAATTCCATTTGTAATAATACTAAGAACTGAATAACTTAGCAAGCTCATATAAAGAAGACATGCAAAGTATAGACATTTCTTTCCAGCTATCATACAGTATACATATTTCATTTTTTAAAAAAGAAAACAGTTAGAGGAAAGAAGGCAAGAAGCAAGGAAGGAAAGAAGAAGGGAGGGAGGTAGGTTTCTTTCTGATCTAAAATCCTCAACTGGAACACCGAGTGCTGAAGACAGGAGGGGACACAGGAGAGACAGGGAGTCCTGCGGAAAACAAGTTCCAACAAGAGAATAATTTCAGCAAGGTGGGGTGGGGTATCATAAAAACTACATTTTTAGCTACCAGTTGCCTTCGCTTCTCTCCTACTCAGTGCTGCTCCCCTCCCCAATCTGTTATTAAGCAAAAGTCAGACCAAGATAAGGTTGCCATAATCCCAAAATAAGTAATAACCAGAATAGTTTAAATATAAGACAGTAGGTTAACACGAAATCAAAAAGAGAGTAATGGTACACAATGATAATATCCAAAAGGCAGAGAAAATATAACTCCAGAAAAATAAAATTACCCCTAGGTGATGTAAGAGAAAGTTAACCATATTCTTTTTTACAGCCTAAAGAAATTTGAAATCATGAGAAAAAATGAAATCAAAGAAGAGAGCATGAGAGAAAGAAGGTATGAAAGGAATAACAATGAGCTGGCTAAGCTCATGGGAAAAAAAGGAAAAATAAAGCCATTGCCGAAATGAAACCACATTAGAAGCATCAAGAAGAAGAATAGTACAGAAATAAAGAGGACTGTAGTGAGGAAATAAAGCTGAAGAGAGAAAAAAATAGAGGAGAAAGCAACTAAAAAGAGGGCAATAGATATGGAAGAGAGATAACTGGGAGCTTATATATGGGTTGTTATTTTTAGAACTCTCACCTGGGAAAGTACTTTTTTTTACAAGAGGGAAATAACAGTTTGGCTTTTTAATTCTCTTCTGCAGTTTTCAGTGTCAGAAAGAATCTGAATGATTTCTACAGAATTAGGAAAGAGGAAGAGTGTGACACGAAAACTGTATAACTTTCTAAATAGGGCACAATTCCAGAGATGCCTTCCTAGAGAATGATGTGACGAATGCTTCTGGAGGTACCATGAACATCCCATTCTAGAGAATAATGCCTGGTGGGGTTTCATCATGGGGACACGCACCTAACTTGCAGGCAACCGAAAACCACCTCAAATGTGCATAGGAAAGACCCATGAACCTCTGTTGCAAAATTGTCTTAAAGACAGCATAGAGTCGGTCAAGATCTATATTATTCACCTTGAGTTAGGTCTAGACATGCAATTATATTAAAAGGAGAGTGGGACTGGTGTTGAGAGTGTGTGTGAAATAATAAATACCCTGTACTTTACCAAAGTACATACTGTTTGAGTTTTTAATAATAAGCTTGTCTTGTTTCAAAAATAATCAAAACTTCATGTTTTAAAAGTTACCTTGTTTAGTTCTTATTTGAGCTAATACTAAATACAACCCCATTAAAATGAAAAATAGTAGTGTTTCCTTCCAACATCACCAAATATTATCCTAACAATTTATATGTGTATATTGTTTTAGAATTGAAGAAAGGACTTCAGCAGATAGCATCTTATTAATACTCACAGCAACCTAATTACGTTGGGATGTTATCTCTGTTTTAAATAACTTGTCCCAGGTCGTCTAATTATAAAATGTGAACCTTGGATCCATTTGGCACACAGTTCAATAAAAAGTGTTTAAAATACTTTGCTGAATTTATGTTTTTGGAAGTGGTGGCTGAAATAAAGAGAATCAGGTAAAAGACGCAAAGGAGTTGTTTGAGGTACTGTAAGAGCTGGGAGTGGGTGGGGGTGGATAGCATTATATAAAATCTAGCTTCAAAGTCAGCATCTAGACAAGTTCTATTTTCTGTGAGCTTTTTGGGTTGGTTAGATTTTACCACATTTTACACTCTCTTTGAATTGCAATCTCATTTCAAAAAATAAAATAATTTGAATAAACTTATTTGTCGAACAACTCTCTATCTTTGAAATCAAACTAGACTGGCTTTGAATACGAACTCTAAATAATCTTGAATCTATCTCTTGCTTTTGAATTCACCAAGAAAACAAAATCTAGACTCAGTTTGAGAATTGCTTTATGATCTTTGTTTTTTTGTTGTTCTTGCTTTATTTTATTTTTTTATGTTTAGTTATAGATAGCTAAGAATCAGGGCAAACAAATTCAGGGCAAAGGAATGGACGATTAGAAAACTAGAATTTGCCAGGCAGGCTAGTGGGAGGGTCCTTTTGTGATGAAATGTTGCATAAATAATGCCAATGGGGGTCTAAATTCACTGTTGCCATGGAGACCTTTGTGCCTGGCTGAACTCTATTCTTTTCTCTTTTAAGAAGGCAACCACTAGGCTTGCACTATCTCTGATGCCTCTTGCTTTGCTTTCTCTTAAACTGTTTGAGAGTGAAAGCAGAAATTAAATTATGATAATTCGGCGTCCTGACTTTATTGAGGCTGTGCTTCACTCCCTTTACGGTTTTTGAGTGCCGTGGTGCAGGGAGGGAGGAGCAGGTGGGTAGAATGCCTGGAACAGCCTGCACCGTGGCCTGGGGAAGGAGGGAAGAGTAACCCTTCATCTTTGGGACTAGTCGGCTTGTTTGCCTAGACCACAGTTTTCGAGTATTTAAGGACCATTTATTTCCAAAGGTACAGCAAAGGTAAAAGAAACAAAGTAAAAACTAACCGTATTTGGTTTTTCAGTGCTTTCATTATTGATGTTGGTTTTGTGATGATTTTTAGCTAAAGTTTTAAAACTGGAGGTTAAAGTTTGGGGTAGGAAATATGGTAAGAATTCGTTCTGACCTCATGGTTGTTGGTTAGTTTATTCAGTTTGTGAATATTGAAATCGTAAGAGCCAAAGAACCAAATCAAACAGAAAGTGGTTGTAAGGATCAACGTGCCATTTCCTTATTAACTAACCATTGTAACCCTGACCTTTTAATCATTGTGTTTAGTGAAACTTGGTGTGTCATAGAAACATACTTTAGAGGTTATGAAAGTTAGGATTATCCATGTAAATAGCCATTTATAAGCCAGAAAGAATTAAGTAAGAGTTGATTTGGAAATTGTGGGTCTTACTTTCCTTCAGTGCACAGATAAAGGAATAATCCCACCCAGAAAGAAATTATTTATGAAGAGTAAAGGCATAAAAATCATACAAGTAGTGTCACTACCTAAAGTAACTGTAAAAATCAATATATTGAACAGCTAACTTGTTGCATTACGCTCCCTTTCTTGCAGAGATTATTTGGTTCTCAACGATGAGTTTTACTTTAGAACTAGAATATAGTAATTACATGTTTTGATCATTCTAAATGGTGCAGGTGTAAATAGGATGCATGCACCCCATAATTATAGAAAACCTTTACCATTCGAGTGTTTCCAGATTGCTTTTATTCAGATAGCTTATTGAGAGAATCGTAGACCGAAATTTACAATGACTTCATATATTTCACCTGTACCTCCCCTGTAGTTAAAAAAAATATTTGTGATGCCCAAAAGATTAAAGAAACAAATTGATTTCAGAAAACTGCTAATTTAACATGATTTAAAGTTTTTTTGAAGTAATCCAGTTATTTATATCATGTGGACATATCTGAAGATAAACTAAATAGATCCTTTAGATGACATTTTAAAACATAAGCACAGGGTCAAACAAAATGTGATTAAAAAAATAAAAAAACATTATGAAGATTTCAAATGCTAAGTTGCAAAATCTTTTCTTTCTAGGCTATTTTACTCATAAGTTTTATCCATACAATTAAGAAAAAAATAAAAATATTTTCAATTGTTTAAAAAAATTGCCTATTTTACTCGAAGTTTATCTTCTACATTTACAGAAAAAAAAATAGTTTCAATTGTTTGAGAATTGCATTTGCCCAGACAATCCCAGATCTAGTCCATCTCTGCTGATTATATTGTCAAGTTGGAGGATCCCATCTAATAAGTCTGACCAAAAGTTCTAGGTGGAATTGCTTAGAAACAAAGATTTATGTTCATGTTTCTACAAGTAGCTTATTATTACATGAATTCTGGTTTAGAGTTCTGTTTTGCAGTTCTTTTATGATTCTTGTATTTTGCAGCACCTTGAATTCAACAAATGTTTGTTGAGTCCCTTCTACGTGCTAAACATTGTATGAGGTGCCATGTGCAAAAATAGGAAGAGGCATTTCCTAGGGTTTAAGAACTGAAAAAGTCTGGTGGGGATCCAGATGTGAGAACTAGTCACTGTGATGTTGTAAAAGAATTGCATATGGCAGCATGGTGGCCATGCCACCATGGAGAATAGGTGGAGAATAGGAATAGGGCGACAGTTTATGCAGCACATTTAAATATGTGTTTATTGGATGTTCCTCATGTAGCTGAGATGAGGAAAGATTAAGTGACTTGCATATAATAACCATTAAAAAATGGGTATAAAGATTATTCCCAGATTATAGCCAGAGGAATCCTATGAAAATGTAAATCTTGTTACGTTGCTGCTTTATTCAGAGTAAAAGTCAAGGTTCCTATAGTAGCCAACAAGGGCCACCTGCCACTGGATCCCTCCCATGTCTCCTGATTCTTCCCTCTTGCTCACTTTGCTCCAAGATAGGAGGGACACTCCTTGCCTTTCCTGGAACAATGCTTCCAGCAATTGGCCTTTTCATTTGCTGTTCTTTTGCTTGAAAGACCATCCCATCTCCCCTTTTCTCCCTACCCTCAGCACAGATACACACATGCCTCGCATTCTCATTTCTTTCAGATCTTTGCTCAGATGTCACCTTGTCAATGAGGCTGTTCTTGATGATCGTACTCAAATTGCCTCTCCACCATCTCCTTTTCCTGAATTGTTTCTCTCCATTGCCTTTACCACAGGTGGCTCTCCTGTAATCTGTCCTTTCCTTTTGTTCACTATTTTCTCCACTAGAATGTAAACTCCATGAGGGCAGGAATTTTTGTTTGTTTTTTTCACTGATACATTTCTAACAACTAGACCATACCTGGTGTATTTTTTGAATGAACACACAAGAATATGAAAATATATATATATATATAAAATGTTATAATATTTATGTATATTTTCTAGCATCAAATATACAGTATTCCTTTTCTTTTCCCAGACTTTTAAAAAACAAATACAGTGGTGAGTATTGGAAGTTATCACTTGCAACCCATTATTCTATCTTAAGTAGAAGAGAAAGTAGTTGGTTACAGGCAGCAGATTCGAAATTGCTTATGCAGCAACACTCTTAACCAAGTCTCCTGTGCTGAAGCAGAATGGGATTTGAGAATTTCCCTTCTATGGCATAGTATATGGCATCACAGGGACTGAAAGAAAAAAATCCCAGCCTCTTGTCTCCTCTCACCACTCTACAGTTGTGGAAAGTTAACAAAGGCCTTCAACTTGTGTGCCAGCCTTTTCTTCCAGCATAACAAGCATGGCTGTTATGGTCATACCCTAGTTCTCCCCAAGCTTCCGTGGTTTATCTGCACATTCTCCAAAGTATGTTTTCAATAAAGAGCACATAAGGAAGTATATATTACTTCTAAAATACTAAATCATGTATTTCTTCATGTTTCTATCCTCCATTAACATGAGAAAAAGAGCTCAGTGGCCTGAATTATTTATGTGATCTTATTCAATTGGCAGCTCAGGTTAAGTTCTACTCAAAAAACAAAACATGAATATGTCCTCAGGATCCTAAGAATGACCAGTGAATAGTAATCATATCCATGGTGATATTATTTGACCATATCTTACACTGGCTTACCTAGAAAGCATAATGACAATGGGTATATTTTTGTCACTTGTGGATCAAATCACCTGCTTCTATTTCATTTCATGCATCCTCCATTTGACCAGTTTAATGAAACTCAGCACATGTGATTTTAAAAGTGAACTCTGTGACCTCTAGGAATTCCATAAACACTGTATTGTGGCTGATTACCTGTGACCTTCTCCTGTGTATAAATAGTTTTCAAATATAGGAGAGCAGCTTCTTGAAGAAATAAAAATACTGAGTTATTGTATGGCTTCCAACAGTACTAGATTTTGTTTGTTTGTCTGTTTAAAGAAGAAAAGCCAAGTTTAAATGTTGGTCAACTGATTGTTTCAGTACAAGGCAAATAGATGAGAGGTTTTCCGCATGTGTGCGCCTCGGCTGCTCTTTGCATGGGTAGTGTAACATCTGACTGTGTGTCCCTGCAAGGAGAGTGACTCTGAGGATGATTATTTGCTGCACAGCTTTCGCATTAGTCACACGTTCCTCTTCATGAATTTCGTCTGCTTCAGTTCATTTCAAGCCCCCATGCTCTTCTGAACCAATTTTTGGTAATTTTCTTAGCATTAATAGAGTTTCTTGGAGAGATACTGTATTCAGCATGGAAACATTAAATGTAATTAAACTTAGTTGCTGAGGTTGGGGATTAACCGCACCCACATTATCAGGGAGCATTTCTTCCAAAAATTGGAAACTGTGAATACAGAAGCAGAGATGAAAAATAATTAAAGAGGGAGACTTTGAGTTAACTGTGGGGCTATGTCTGTAGAATAATCACAAGCCCATGGGGTGTTCAGCTATTTGGCCCAGCCAATTCTGGGCTCTGTTTGTGGTGCCAAGACCTGGTGCCGTAGCCTGGTGCTGCCCTGGACTTGATATTAGTTTGCAGACTGTAGCACATTTGGGCATCTATTTGGCAAATGTAATGCACATGTATTGTCCAAATTTCATACATTTTCCATTCAGGGACTTATTTTGTCTCTGGATATATAGAATTAAACAGGAAATTTGCATTTCTTCATTTAAAAATTTCTCAACCTGAACCCTCCTTTTATTTTGTTATTACTCTGAAATAAAGATTGATAAAATTATTTTGCACACCCACTGTGCTTCTGATTATCTACTTACAGTATCTCATTGAATCTTCACAAGGTCCTTATGTGTTAGATGTTATTCCTGTATGATAGACGTGAAACTTTAAGCTGAGTCATTATTTTAGTACATGATATTTCTGCGATTCCAGAAATAAATTAGTGCAGGATTTTGAACTCCTGTGTGCTCAACTGTAGCTCACCGTCCTTCAGCCTTCTGTCCAATGGCACTGTTCAATTTAACCATCTCACTTAGATTTTAGAAAACCTTTGTAGATTTCTGCCTGTTCAGAGACACCCCCCCGCTCACTGCACACCCTTCCCTCTATCTTGTATCACCCTCATCCGGGTTCTCCTGGACCTTTTCCCTTTTTCTGCAAACTTTTTGACCCACTGATCAGCATGTTCTAATTTGGAATCCTGCAGGGCCTGGAGCTCAGGGCTTGGTGATGGGATGGTGTGGGAACTACGCATATCAGAATCCCTAGGGCAACTGTTATAGATGCAACTTCCTGACTCAGCCTCTCAAAGATGGGGGTTGCACACCTGCATTTCTAATAGGCTCCCTGGAGGACTGCTAGTGCCAGAAATTCAAAAACCATGCATCCTGTTTTACAGATACAGAAACTAGTATGAGGGAGGCGGGGGACAAGTTCATGGGTGATAGAGAGTTCTCTGCAGGGATTTAGGCCAGGATGGAAGCTGGAGACAAGCACATCACATTGGAAACTAGTGCAGGTGACAGGTCCAAGGTGATAAGAGCCTAGAGGAGTTGAAGGACATGTGGCTAATCTCAATCTTATTTTTTTAGGCCCACTCTCTGCCATCAGCCTTTCCTTTGTGCTTTGTTTGTCCAGGCACACATAGGATAAAGAGACAAAGAGGTGGGCAGACCAAGGGGAAATTACAAGATGGACCATTCAGTGCTAAGAAGGCAAATCTTAGATGTGAGGGTCAAGGATGGATCCTATGACATCCTCCTTGTTTCTCCACCACTTCTTTCTTCCTCTTCGTTGCTTTCATTCACAACATCGTGTTGCTTTTTTTTTAAAATTTTTTTTTATTTCAGCATATTATGGGGGTACAAATATTTTGGTTATGTATATTGCCCATGCCCCCCCTCCCCTCTCAAGGCAGAGCCTCAAGCATGACCATCCCCCAAACGTTGCACATCTCACTCATTATGTTTGTATACACCCATCCTCTCCTCCCTCCTCCCACCCGCTCAACACCCGACAAATGTTATTCCTATATGTCCACTTTTATTGTGCATACTTGTTTATCATTTCCATTCTATTTATTGAGTCTGTGGATGCTTAATATTTCCAGAGCATCTCATAACGATGTTTTTAAGTAAATGGCATAGTGTAGTTACTACTATATCACTATTAACTGAGCTACTATTTACCAGTTTCTGTTTTAAAAACCAGAAATAAAGAGATGTAAAGTCACTGCCCTCAGGGAGCTGTCACTCTAGTGAGCAAGAACATCCATTATACTATACACTCATTTATTTTTACATGATATAAATGTACTACTGTACCAAAATTTATGTTAGAAAATATAATTTTTATAAGATGAGAACAGTACATTTAAATATAAGTTCAAACCTTTACTCCCCATACTCTACTGAATTGCCTTGTGCACCCTACTTCAGAGGCAACTGCTGTCCCCAACTAACTGAGCTGCACAGCTCAGCAAATTGTAGGGAAGTCAGCAATAAAATCTGAATCCTGACATATGAGAAATAAGTAATTTATAAAGCTTAGACATTTGTCCTTGTAAGACCCTCTGTCTTGATTATAACCTAAGTCTGAACTTACTGAAGAAGACGATCATATAATTGTGAATGATTGTTCTTCATTTGCATATGAGCACGGAATCACCAATCATTCTGCAGATAGGGGGCCAATAAGACAACATTGACAGCACAGTGCATTGCATCCAGGTGCTAGGAAACAATCCAGGGTGTTTGCTGATCTTTGTGTGCTGATGATGTGTATTAGACCTATGTTTATATAGCCCTTCAGACACACTATTTAGTAGATCATGATCGACATGGAAAGGGATCTGGGGTGAAGCATCGCATTATGTACTTCCTATTCAAAGCTATAATTGGAGAATTACATTGATTTCTTCAAAACAAGCCTATGGAATTTACAGGTTACACAAGGCTAAGAAAATATGCATACGTTTGATGCAGAATTTGGTTTCAAAAAGAATGTAAAATGCTGAAAAATATGAGATAAAAACAAAAAGATAAAAATTTAAAATGCAAGTCTAGCCTTATTTATAGATTCAAAATTATCGACTGCAGAGGTTGGTAGTGTAGGGAAGTCTGGTTTGGCAGAGGTTCAGGAAAAAAAGTACTTAAAGTTTAGTTAAATTTAAGTTTCATATAAGGCACCTATTTGGCAAGGTTAAGAAAGCTGACATAACCTTAAGTTACATTAATGGAAGTTCAATTTCAAAGTTATAAGAAAAGTGATGGTTCTTAAGTACTTGGCCCTTTTCAGACCATATTTGAATATTATGTGAAAGGTTGGGTGATATGAATTGGGGAAGGGAGGCATCAGCAAACAAAAGAGGCATTGCACAGGTGTGGCCAGATTGAGGAGACCTCTAAAAACAGTGTTGAGATCTCTAAACTGCTCCTGTTTGAATCACAGAAGAGAGGATGTGGGTAGTCTGCTCTATCAGTGAAAAAGTCAATGTAATGCTTCAGTGAATCAGAAGACAACTAAAACAGAAGTCAGAATCAGAACCAACTACCATGTTTCTCTGAAAATAAGACAGGGTCTTATATTTTTCCTCAAGAAGACACCCTAGGGCTTATTTTCAGGGTATGTGTTATTTTTTTTAAGTACGGTACAACAATCTACATTTATTCAAATATAGTTAAGTCGTCTTCTTCTAGAACATCATCGTAGTAAAATGGCAGCCACAGCTTTCCTTCTTCTCCCTGGGGACACATAATACCTAAAGCAGAGCGTCCCACTCCTCACTTCACTGAGGAGACTTTCCCCTCAAAGCCTCAGCTTGCAGCACGCACAGGATGGCCTGGACCTGACAGGGGGATCTGACCTTGTTGGTGGGGCTGCCTGCACCTTTCTGGTCCCCTCTGGGATAGTAGCTGTCCAGATGGGGCAGATGAGAAGGGCTGCTCCTCTTCTTTACTGCTCCGGGATGAAATGCATGGGTTGTGCAGATACGCTGCGTAGCCACGCCCATCACTAGGTCTTTTTTTCGGGGTAGGGCTTATATTGTGCAAATGCTTAGAAATCCTGCTAGGGCTTATTTTATGGGTAGTTCTTATTTTTGGGAAAACACGGTATTTGACTTTTATAAGAAGGCATACTATGATTTGGATGACCAGAGTTACCCGTCAGTGGAATGGGATGCATGTGAGTTTGAGCTGCTCTGGAGCTGCCTGAGAGGCTCACTCTTGAAGAAGAAGGATGATGAAGTGAATGGCTACCTAGATCCCATCCACACGTAGAATTCCATGAAATGTTTAAGACATTGTATCTAGGTTGATCTGAACTAGATTAAGTTTGGGTGTGTAAAAATCTAGAAAAGCCATAACGATATGTGCAGTACCCATTTTTCTGCTGCTAAGATTTCTGAAGGTAAGATAGGAATTTTGAAAACACTGTCCAAGTGATTAATGTACACTTGCTATTTGAGACAGAAAAAAGAATAGGAAAATTACAGTATTCACATATTTATTTATTCATCCTATACCTAAAACTCCATGGAAAATATCTTAAACTATATATTGAATGTCTGTTTCCTCACCCTAGCAACTGGTGAACTATGGGTGGTCTATTCCTCTGTTCCCTCATATGTAAAACAGAAATAATAATCGTAATAGAGATGATATTATTTTCTGAGTCCCTATAGAGTATTCACTCCACTGTGGACAAGAAAGGAGGACATTGATTTTGGGGGGCAAAATGGCCTAAGTTTATTAAAATAGAAAGGTTCTCCATGCTGAGTGTAGTAGGATATAATTTAAGTCATTTGGTTTAACTAAATACTAGTTCTATGATATTTATTACATACACGTGTCTTTTTGACTGTTTAATGCTTTTCCTACTTGTATAGCAAGGGGAAAATGTTTGGGAGAAAATTGGCTTAATAGGTACAAAACAGCTGCCAGAATCAGGGGCAGCTTGCCACCCGGCTCTGCGGCCAGGGAGGCGAGTGTTGATCAGATCTGCCTTCTCTATCAGGTAGAGCTGCATTCGATGGAATTACAGTACCTAGTTTCAGGGGACACAAAAAATAATTTGGCTGTTCCTAAAAAGGCATAAACAAAATATTGGCTAAGCACAGACAGATGTTGAGGTTATACTTTGTACATGAATTCATGTACTTGAATTCACTTTAATGGAGTTGAGCTTATGGTGTAAGATCTTGCAGCTCATTATAACTAAGTTGTTATGGGCTGCTAATTTGCTAGAAGCTGCTGTATCATGAGCTAGCCCAACTGCCTTGATGGGTCTCCTGGTAGTTAATATGGATTAAATGTGAATCTTTTATTTTTTCCCCCGTGATCTCACATAATGGTATTAGCTTGTCTACAGTGTGACAAATTCAGTGTACCAGGAGCATCTGGTACACTATTCTTTATGACTGAAAATAAGCCTGCAAACTTGTAATGCACATCCATTAAGAAGCTTCCACACGTTGGAGAGACGTGAAAGGGTGATGACTATGGAAAGAGTCTGCTGGTCACAGTTCATTTTGCTCTGACATATATGAACTGTATCAACAGTGGTACCTTCATCAGCATACAGTCCTACAGGTTCTTGTTTGATTATCAGGATACAAATATGGTTCTATCCCTTGTTAGGCTGTACTTACTTCATTTCCAGCAGAGGAATTTCAAAAAGGAAAAAATAAAAAAAAATAAAAAGAAGGAAACTAAAACCTTCACAGCTTGAAGATAGGTTTAAATTTAGCCTTTTGAAGTTGATCTGAGAATAGATCACACTGAAATGTTCAGATCATTAAGCTGCTTTAGCAAAGAGAGCGTTTTCTTTTAATTGAAAGCACAGTGTTGTAAGAAATGAACAGTAGCATCAGATCCTGTTGTCCCATACGGATTTAAACAAGCTAATATAAGAATGTTCATGTTTTGAATTTGTTACCACCTAAGCAGTGGGAGAATATATTTCATAGATGAAACAAAAGAGCTGATATGCATATACATATTACATACCTTATCAAGAATAGGAAAGGCTGCTGGGCCAGCTGTCACTCTGTTGTCTCTGCTATATCACTAACTGTGGGTAATCTTTAATTATTCACTTAACCTCTCTGATTGCCAGCTCACTCTTCTTTATGCAGATGGATTATATTTCATATCCTAGATCCTTCACTGGATCATTGTGAAGATAAAATAATTACAGTAACAATATAGCTGTTTTCATACAAATAATGAAACTCTTATGCAATATGTTAGGGTATAATTTTAATAATAACTCCCTCTTACCTGGGGTGTCAGCCCCCTGTGGTAACTTAGGTGCCTCCATCAATAGGGGATGTGACAGTAGCAATTAAAAACCACTCTGGAGGCAATGAGGAACAAAAGCTCTGAAAGATACACACACACAAAAATGGATGGAATAAATGTCAACAACATAAATGAAGCAGAAGAAAATGAGACTGTTTCTTTGGTTGTTAGAGCCAATAGCTCTCTGTGTCCACAATCCCAGAGGACTTTATTGTGTTCACCTAATTATGAAAAAGCTCTATAGATGACAGGGACATTTAGGGACAAGCCAGCTAACATCCTTGTAGTGCAATATAGTACAAGATCCATATTTACACTATTGACCCTCAAATGTCAAAAAATGAGTTAAATTTTATTAACTATTTTCTTGTCAGTGAAATAAATGAGTTCAATAAAAGTTCAAAGGGCTTTTCCCTTGGAGTATGGATATAGATGAGATGGTGCTTCAAATTCAATAAATGAATAGAATCAGGCTCGTGGTTGAATTTCAACCTTTTACTCATGTCAAACTCCAAATTTATTTGCCTGGTATTCAGTATGGCCCTACGCTCCAATCAGAATTAACTCTACTTACTTCCCGAAACACATCCGTACACATTCAATGTTTGTCCAATTCTGTGCCTTAAGTCATGACGCTGTTCTTTTCATCTGTAAGACGTTCCTCCACCCTGTCATGTAGTCAAATAATAATGTCACCTTATCTACCTCAGATGTGGCATTGCCCCTGATTTCTTCCTCTCCTCAGCCCCTTCTGTTTTTTTAATGGGAAGTTGTCTTTGAAATTTACTTATATCTCTTTCATCACAATTTAGCATCTTATTCTTATTCTAGTTAATGACATACAGATGTCAACTCTTTTACTAGACTGAAAACTGTCAGCAGGATCTGTACCTAAACTAATTTTGTGCCCTAGTTTTCCTTTCCTGTATCACTCGGCACCTTGCAGAATGCTTTGTACATAAATATCTTTTGCCTTATTTTGTTCATTCATTCCATAAATGTTTATTTGATAACTACTATGTAGTAGATAAGAGCAATTTGGTTGAAGAAGATAGCATCATTCTTGCTTTGGAATAAAACGTGATAACTCACAAATAATTGGAACTTGTGATTTGCTGCCTGGCAAATAAGCATAAAGGATTAAACGCACACCTGTGGTTGCTGTCAGTGGGCAGGTGGTGCTCCTTTGGCATTTCATTTGTGTACCAGAAAATGCTGATATTGTGGTACTGAAGAAAAATTCAGCAATATCATCATATTGTTGGGGGCAAACTTTGATTTCCAGTGATCAAATTATTTAACTCTCTGGGAATGTGGAGCCACTGAAGAGACTTGAAACATTCTTGAAATGCTCACAGACACTCACCTCTCAAACAGCTACCGGTGAAATTCGTTAGAAAATTTTATGTTAGCAAGGAAGTGAAATGATGAGAAAATGAATTATTCTGCCATGCAATGATGTAGGATAAAAGTATCTGAAAATGTCAATTTTACAATTGAGTTTATTTCTGTTTTTTAAATGTAGATTTCACAGTTTGGGGGCAAGGTCAGTAGAAAGCAAGCCTCTACTGATGCTTTTCTCCAAAATCAGAATGGCATTCTTCCTCATCCTGAAAAGTGTTAAGGACATTTCTTGGTGGCCACAAAAGGAAGAATAGTTTTGAAGATGGGAGGAACGGGATGGTAGTCAGTAACTAGTGGAAGCTATTAAACAACAGTTTGAAAGAAGATGTGGTGAGAAGTTTTAGTTTGTTTTAGGTTATATCTATAATTTCAAATCAATAACACTATATTAACATTTGAAAATCTATGTTTTTATATAAACAAAAGAAAAATATGAATAGGGACACCCAGTAAGATTTGATCAACATATTCAGTAGCTCAAATTAACATCAGATTTTCAGACAGAGAGATGTTGGTGCTTGTGGTAGGGAATATTTCCTTTAATGTTATACAATGTTGAGCCATTGAAGGGTTAAATGTTAGGAACGAATCATTTTTATCTTTGGAAATAAAGAGCCTCTAAAAGTTTCTAAATAAATGAATGATATGATCACATTTGTTATTTTTAAAAGATAATTTTTGGCTATGTTTTGGAGAACAGATTGAAAGCAAGTATGAACAGAGGCAGATACTCTAATTAGGAGACTGAGTTTAGGAATCTAGGCAGGAGATATTGGTGGCTTAGAACTGGGACTGTGTCAGTGGATCACTCAGAGGACAAGTTAGAGATGACTTGTTATGTGTCTTTAGAGAGGACAGACTCCAGAAGGATACACAGATTTTAGGATTAGGCCATTTGGGTAAATGATGGTGTCCTTTCCTGAGATAGGAAAACAAAGGAGCACAAATAGGTTTGCATGTTTTGGTTGATCTTGGTTTTCAGTGTTGAACCTCTGGTGTTGGGGACTGCATGGGAAAGGGACTAAATGGATAAATACCAAGAGCTAGTCATGGAGGCTGTGGTAATGGGTGAAATTATTCAGAGAAAGTGTAAGAAAACAGAGCTTTAAAAGAATCACAAGTAAAATGGTCTCTTAAGAGAAAAAGAGACAGTCTCAGAGGAAACAAGAAGGTGAGAAGAGCATCTGGAAAGGTGGGCAGGAAAGCAGGAGACAGTGTCTTGGAAACCGTCGGAAGAGTTTGTTCCAGGAAGAAGAGGCCATCAGAGCGAAATGCTGGCAGTAGGTCAAGGGAAGCGCTGGTGGTGTTTGGCACTGAGAGCATATATGATTGTTCCACTGATGCGAACGTTTAGCTACTGCAGTTTCAATGAAGAGTGTCCAGTGAGAAAGGATAAAGATTATCCTTTTGTCACTCAGATATTTCTGTTTGGAGTTGCATTCTTCCTAAAGCAGTTTAGCTATAAAAAAGATATGCAATCGTGTGTTTGCGTGTATGTGTGTATGAACACATGAGAGGGAGACAGAGATTGAGAGAGAGAGAGCGCAAGAGAGCATACAGGCAAGAATGAGAAAGAACAATTTATGGGAAAAGATCATAGAAATCTTGCATAAGAAGTGCCACAAAAGTAATTAAACCTCATCTTGTACATTTTCCCAGATACCTTTGTGTTTGCTCTACACTATTGCACACTTTCTTGTATTGATCCAAAATTTTTATTTGTTGAGGTCATGCATTAAGGCACTTATCTATCCCTCCATTCATCATGTATTGAGTCCACTCTGTGTAAGTGAGAAGGTGATACTGCAACGGCTTGTTCCTGCCATCAAGACATGCGTGGCCCAGGGGAGAGGACAGGCATGTGGTTAAGTGGATTCAATAAAGTGCTGTTGATGCTGAGTGTGATAGTCAGTTCTTCCCAGGTGGAGAGAGTGAGAGAGAGGTCAGGAATGCACTCATGCAGAACTGATGGCAGTTAAATGAAGCACCGTTGTGTTCCATCACTGTAAAATTGAAAGGCAAAGGCATTGTCCCTAGACTTGAGGGAAAGGGAGAAAGTGGGGAAGAGGAAATGGATACGTGAAGCAATTGAGTCCAGACTGAACACATGCGAAGCCCATTTGAGGGGATGCAACTCATCAGTTTGAGCTGAGCCTGGGTTTATGCTGCTTCCTCTTTCACCCTTTAAATACTGGAAGGGTGCTTCCTCCACGTAGTACAAACATGGGCAAGAGTGTTGGAGCTGCCTCCTCACTATCTTCATTGCCCTTGTTGAGCATATCTGAGTTTGACGTTGCCCCTCTTAAAAGTTAAAGGCCATTATTAAAAGGAAATATTTCAGTTTTAGTGTGAATTTCAACAGTGTAATAAGTATAATTCTTTCTATGGCTGTAAATAATAATTATAATATTTTATTTCCAGGCAGGTGGGGAAAACTAAAATAAAAGCGAGCATGAAATGATGAGCTAGAATCCTTCCTTATTAAAGAAATGTGTTTTATTCATTTGGCTGTGTTGTTTCTGGTTCTATAGCCTCCACTCAAGCAGTGAAGATATTAAGAAATAGTCCTGGAGTTTTGAAGCAATGGGGTTCTGAACATTTACGTTTGGTTTAGACTTCTAGTTCTTGTCCCAGCTAATCTTTAGAGAAGCTACTTAACATTTTTAAATCTGAGACATTTTAGACAATCAAATACCTACCTTACTGGGTCAGTGTGAGGAATTAATAAGTTAATGCATGTAAAGTACTTTACAGAGTAGGGTACATGGTAAGTAAATATTTAAAATATTGATTGCCATTCTTATGTGATATTGTCATAAGTGCAATAGTCATTCTCAAGTAGGTATAGGCATAAAAAATACTATTAGAAAATTTTCAAAATGCATATACTAGAGCTCTATTACCTATAAATTTTTATTCTGTAGTTCTGGGGGAGGTACCAGGCATTAAAGTATAGTTGTAGAGATTACCGTGAATACTTAAGACTCACAAGTATAATAGTGCTACTAAATTTTTAATGAAACCTAATGGAATTTTACATCGTGTGGAAATGCCAAAATATGTGGCCTTTATCCCATGGAGTCCTATCATTTAGATGAATTAAGTAACTGTGGTAAACATAGTTTATTTGGTTAACAAGGCATTTGGCAAGATTAAATGGCAGAGCAAAAGCAGAAGGCATCCCGTAGAATGAAGGAATTGGTTAGAAAGAGGTGTTTTGTAACATTTTTATTTTATCGAAACTGTTCTGGAAAGGTGCCTATGATTCCGCTTCAGAGCGCTGATCCCTGTCATCTGCTGTCTTGCTAGGTAACCCAGGATGACACTGTAGTTGTTTAAAACATTAATCTGTCAGTTTTGTAAACTTTCGTGGACAGCTCTTTGCCATAGTTTTTGACTCATCAACGAGTTCTACACGGCTTTACAGTTGACATTGATTTGTTCCATTCCATCTTGACATCACGGCTTGTTCTTTCCAGATTTGTTGGACAGTTTGCTGTAGGCTTCCGATTATTACCCTGTCATTTGTGCCATCTTCTCTTCAGACTTGGCTTTGCAACATGTCTCTGTGGGATGAAATTAACATTGCCAAGGGGTGTGGCCATGAAGACAACTCATTCATGTGAAATGGGAATTAAAAGTGATGTGAGAAAAAAGATCACCTAGGATTACTTAATGGTATAAACTGTGCAGAGATAGGTGCAAAGATGAAAGACACCAGGGAGCAAGAGCTCATCTACACAGGGACGGAGAAACCATAGCCCTGTACTCTGACCTAGGTAGAAGAATATCTGAAGAAAAAGTCTGGACAATGAAAATGACCAAAATCCACTTTCTAATGAAATATTTCAAAATACTCGAACAGTCATTTTGCTCCATTATTGCAAGCATCATAACTAAGTCAGACTCCATTAAACCATTGAATCTTAGCTTCTAAGAAGAAACAGCAATGATCTTTCATGTTCTTATTTTACATGTAGCCAGCTTGATTGTGTTAACATTGGCGCTTCTGAGAAGCAGGTCTCATCGGAGGATGGGATGGGCAAAGCAAGGAGAGAGTGAAAGAAATACTGGAGGTGGTGTTGAGTCTCTGGAGGAAATAGAAAATTTGCTGAGAATTTGGCAGGAGCCAATGCATGTGTTAGGCAATGGGCAGTATTACGCAGGAAAGAGGGAGAGGGAGAGGTGGGGCAGAGGTGTAGATCAAGTGGACGGCTCATCAGACAGGCAAAGCAGCCATCATATGAAGCCAACAGCAGGCATAGAAATGGTGTCAAGACATCAGTCCCCAAGAAGTTTGAGTTGTTAACAAAATGCTCCTATAAGTGCCCCAGGCGTAGAGAATGACTGCTATCTTTGTTACTGACCCTGTGATTTTCTCGAAATAGAGCTAGGTATGTACCCAAATTCCAGAAATAGAGGGCACAGAAGAAAGTTGACTGAAACTTGAAGTATCAGACATCAGACATTCTTTAAATCTTTCTAACCAGGAATGTGATCGGCACCTTGGTGTGGGATTTGGTTATGCTTGGAAGGAGAGCAGAGGGACCAACTTATGAAAATTAGAACATTCTAGCTGATGGAGTTCAGCAGATTGTACAAAGACACAGGACATTTTAGGTTTACCCTTTGCCCTGAGATTGCCAAGTTCTTTCACAAAATGATCTGACCTCCAAACAAAGATAGTTTGAACCCTTGTGTTAACCCCTGCCCCCTTGCCAAAATGGTAATGAGATTTCTTAAAAAGGGATTAACCCCATAAACATGGAGAGTAGGTGAGTAAAGAACCATACTACTCCAAGTTTGAGAGGCATCAATTGTTAGAATTACTTAAAGTACTATGAAGAAAGTGACAATACCTCCAATAAACTGTCATGCAGTATCAAATGTATGTCATCTCAATCAGAGAGCTAGTAAACCCAGAGAGATTAAAGTATAAAAGATGTGTCTCAAAACTGATAAAATACGGTGGACGGACAAAGTGGGAAATGACTTATCAGACCCTAGAGAATGGCACTCTAAGCAGTGGGATAAAATAAAATGTAGGCCAATTTATACAGGAAATCCTTTCAAAGATATTGGGGGTTGGAGAATGGGGCATCAGAACAGCAACAAGCTGGAGATTGGCTGAAAACCTGTTTAGATATCATTTGGACCCCAAACCCCCTACCCAACCATGGCAAAGACCAGAGGTTGATACTTGTAAGGGTGAAGTGAAGATTCTCTTGACTGAGGAACCTCAAAATGAGTGTTTAAAGTGGAGCACTGAATAAATAAAATTTTACTTGCTAAATTTCGAGACCCTCACTTCATCCTCACCTAGCTTTACTCTTGCACAGTTTGTGGAAGAAGGGCAGCCACAGGTCTACACTCAAAGCTGGGGCTTGGAAGAGTCTTTTCTGGGAGTTCTGCACAGTCCCTACATGAACACATCCAGCGCTTTTCCTGGAAGGGCACAGCCAACAAGCCCCACTCGGACAAGGTCTGATGAGGTCTCTCACTCTACATGGAAATAGGAGCAGACTGCTGGAGAATGTGAGATCCTTTCAAAGAGCTATAACATGAAAGATGATTCCAGAACAAACAGAAAATCACTGTAAAATAGAAACTAGCAGAGAGAAGAAAACAAAGACAACAGCAACATTAATATCATGGAGAAAGAAAATAGATGATTTTACATCCATTAAATAAATACCAGATGCTAATTAAAGGGAATGCTCAGAATAAAAGCTAACTCTTAGAAATCAAAGCACAATAACGGCAATGAATCACTCATTAGAGACTTATATGATTAAAGTGAGGAAACTTTCCAGAAGGTAAAGTGATGGAAAAGTACAAGGGAAGATTAAAAGAAGAAAGTTTGAGGACCGATGTAGATTTTAGCATCTGAATAATGATGAAGAAGAAAACAACAGTAGCAAGAAAAATGTTTAAAAAGGGGGGAGAAAAGCACTAAAAAAAATTCAATGGAATTGCCTAACACTAAACAATGTATTTCTAGGTTGAAAGGTCCATGAAATGTACAGCAAAATGTCTAAAAATAGAGTTATATCAAGATATATCACCATAAAAGCTTAGAACACTAGGGACCCAGAGAGAATGAAACAAGTTTTCTGGAGAAAGTAAAAGCAGATTTCATTAAAAAAAAAAATCAAACCTCTGAAAGTTTTCACACTTCTAAATAGCAACATTGGAGGGTAGAAGATAACAAAACATTGTCTCAGAACTCTGAGGGGAAATGATTTCCAGCCTAGAATTCTCTATGTCTTTACCTAGCCCATTAACTAAGTGTGAGAGTAGAACAAAAACATGAGATGTGCAACTCTCAAAAGAAAAAAAAAAACTAACAACAAAAACATTCCTCCCATTCACTCTTTCTATCTGGAAAGACATTTTCCACCAGGAAAGGAAATGAAGTCAGAACATAGACAACTGATGGGGGAGACAGGAAAGCACAGAAGAGAGAGAAAAAAAAGGAAGTCTTACCATGGAGATGAACAGTTCCCAGAAGATAGCTGTGTAAGGAAGGCAGCCAGGTCAGGTTGGAGCAGCTCAGAGGTACAGAAGAGATTTCTCCAGTAGCTGATATTGACTTACTATTTTGTGTGTTTGTGTTGAGAGAAGATTTATACAAATGGGGAGAGTTTGGTGTTCAATTAGCGACAAGTATTGTATATAGAAAACTAAGCAAAGAAACAAAAAGATCAAGTTGTTAACTTAGGGAAAATAAAATGTTGTGTATTAACGAAAATGAAAAAAAATAGCGATAAATAGCATGTGCATTTTGTCACAGTCTGTTCAGGCTGCTATAACAAAATTCTGTTAACTGCATAGCTTATAAACAGTAATTTATTTCTTACAGTTCTAGAGGCTGGGAAGTCCAAGATCATGGTGCAGACAGATTTGATGTCTGTTGAGAATCCATTTGTTGGTTCACAGACAGGGCTTTCTCTCTGTGTCCTCACATGGTATAAGGGGACAACGAGCTTTCTCGGTCCTTTTTATAATATAATCGTCATATCACCCATAGGCCCTGATCTCCTAATACAGTCATCTTGGAGGGTAAGATTTCAACACATGAATTTTGGTGGGGACACAAACGTTCAGATCATAGCAATGAAGAAGACTCACTATTGTTAATTTTAACGATAATAATAAATGTTTACACTTCCTCAAATTTAGCTCATACCATTCTAACTAATGCTACATCACAATGTTAAATGAAATATTTATTGAAGGAATTAATAAAACTATGAGTATGAGTTTTCTGATTTCAGTTTTCATAATGAGTCAGCTAAGCCCCCTAAGCTCCCTCAAGAAACTTTACATGCTTTTATACACTTAAAAACTATAGTAATAAACTATATTTAATTAAAGCAAATAAATCATTAATTTAGTTTCTTTATGAAAAAGTTAGAAAACTATAGGATAATTTTTCTTATAATAATCCTAGTGCATTCTATGACTCAACGATATGCTATTCTGGGAGATACACCAATTAAATCTTTGTAAATTTTAACAAACTTTGGCATAATTGATCTGACAATTTTATGAATTTTTATGATCTCTAAAATAATTTCCACACAGTAGGGACATTTAGGCTCTCCAACACTACTTTGCTTTTTCTTAGAACTTCTTTTACCATAGGATGTTCTATCTGAAACACCAGCTACTCTAAATTCCCATGAAATCTTAATGTCTCTGGACAGTTCCTGTATTACACTTTTTATAGCCTGATTTACATCACTACTATCTCCACTGGAACTACCCAGGAAAAGGCCATACTAGTGCTCTTTTGCCCCAAGATTATTCTCTTATTTATTTTCCTGGCTTCTATTGTTTCCTGTAGTCTCCAAATCTAGATAACCTTTAAAGATCTTTCTTCCCTCTTCTTTCTTTATAGTCTCACCTTTACTGAATTAATTTAATACCTCACCTTCACTTATAACCAGTATTACAAATGTCACTAAATACATCCCCAATGCTTTTATTCTTCCAGTTAATTTCTTACATATACCTAGCGTTATTAGCAACATCCCTCTCTTACATACTGTTCCATCTCGAATTCTCTGAGAAACCCAGGGGCTTATTCAGTTCTGAGAGGTCTGTTCTCCCTCAAACACCAAACTGTTAGAATTGTAGGATGCCATCGTTCCAGCCAAACCACAGTTTAAGGATCCCTCAGTGCAAGAAACTTGTCCACTCTTGTGAAGATACTCTGGCTGTTCTAGGTACCTTTAAGCCACAGGAATGGCGCATACCAAAGAGAAAAATCAATCAGTTGTCCCAGATTTGAGAGCCTCATTTCCAGCTGTTCTTACTCCCAATCATGCCAAGGTAGAGTCCTGAGAATTCCTAGCTCCAGTGGTGTGCTGAGGCCAAAACAGCCCTCCCTATAAGCCTTATACCCTTGACTTCGGGTGAGGTAGGAAATTACTGCCTGGGAGAGTTTCCCCCTACAGTGCAGAAAGGGGAACACAAACAGAGCCTGAGTAGGGGAGACAGCACTGGGAATCCAGGGAGGTAAAGGCAGCTGGAGTTCCCAAGTCCAGGTACCAGAAGGGCAATCTGGCCGGGTGTGATGGCTCACGCCTGTAATCCTAGCACTCTGGGAGGCAGAGGCGGGAGGATCCTTTGAGCTCAGGAGTTCAAGACCAGACTGAACAAGAGCGAGACCCTGTGTCTACTAAAGAAACAGAAAGAAATTAGCTGGACAACTAAAAATATATATAGAAAAAATTAGCCAGGCATAGTGACGCATGCCTGTAGTCCCAGCTACTTGGGAGGTTGAGGCAGGAGGATGGCTTGAGCCCAGGAGTTTGAGGTTGCTGTGAGCTAGGCTGACACCACAGCACTCTAGCCCGGACAACAGAGTGAGACTCTGTCTCAAAAAACAACAACAACAAAACAGAAGGGCAATCTGCAGAGGCCCCTTTCTCATAGTCAATAGAGAGCCGAGCAGCCCCTCTTTGCAAGGAAGTTACTAGAGGCCAGGGAAATATTCCTGGTACTCACATAGGGCTGGGAATATATGCCAGCACCTGCCAGCCAAGCTGGGAGACCCAATAATTCATAGGGCATTGAGTTGGACACTCAGAAGTGCCTGGCCTGGCTAGTGCAGGATGAGTAGCCCTAGACTATGCGCTGTTCTGTTCCCCCTAACAAATCTGGAAAGCAAGACTCAAAAGTATCAAATTGTTTCCAAATAACTTCATGTGCCCCAGGACAGAGCTGAAGATACTTGCCGGAATACAAACATATCGAGAACCTCCCAACAAGGTAAAATTCCAAATGTTTGTGTTTAAAGATTACCGCTTGTCCAGAGTAGCAGAAACCATGACCTGTACTGAGGAGAAAAATCAGTCAGCTGAAACTGGCACAGGTGTTAGAATTAGCAAACAAGGACATTAAAACAGATCGTATAAGTGCATTCCATATATTCAAAAAGTTTAAGTCATGAAAGACATCAAAACACCTAAATGAAACTTATAGATATTTGATTCATCGGTGTCTGAGATTAAAGTACACTGAATGAGATTAATGGCAGATCATACATTGTAGAAGGAAAGATTAGTTACCTTGAAAATACCTGTAGAAACTACCCGAAATGAAACACAAAGAGAAAAAATAACTCAAATGAAAAGAGACCCCCGTGAGCTGTCGGACAGTTCCAAGTGGGCTAATTCACACTTAATTGAAGTAACCTAAGGACAGGAGATAGTGGAGAAGAAAAAACATTTTTTTAAAGAAACAATGGCCAAAAAAATTCAGATTTGATGGAATCTATAAATTCAGAGATCCAAGAAGCCCAATGAGCCCCAAACATAAGAAACACAAAGAAAACTACACCAGGAAACATCATCAAATTGCCCAGTGCCAATGATAAGGAGAAAATCTTCAAAAGCAGAGAAAAAAACCACCATATATGTATTCATTCAGAGAAACAAATTTAAGGATTTCATAGATTTTTTGTGTGTGGCAGAATAAGTGCAAGTGAAACAACAGTGGAGCAAAATTGTCTTTCACAAAGGAGGTCAAGATAAATCCCTCTTTAAATTGTGTCAAGCTGAGAGACTTCTTCTGCCAGAGAACCACAGTACAAGAACAACTAAGGTCCTCAGATAAGGGAAATGAAGCCAAGTGGAAATATGGATCTACACAAAGGGTTGAAGAGCACTGGAAATTCTGGTACTTGGAAAGTGCCTTGGGAAGGCAGCTTGCAAATGAAAAAGTCGTCTCTTATCACCTCCCTCCACGTGAGACTGACAGGAGGAAAACCATGGGTTGGTCACACCCGGAAGCAGGCACACCCAAGAGCAGCCTCCGTCCTAGCAGAGGCCCAAGGCTTATGAATTCTGAATCAGATCTCTGTACTGTCTCGCCGTGTTGAACTGCTATAACGCAGGAAAACGTGCAGCAAACTAAAACACTTTAGATAATACAGATAATGAATTTCCATCTACTGGTGAGGAGTTCTATATGGTCTTTAAGTGTTATGATTTTTTTTTTTGAGGTGTTATCAACTCAGAGGTCTGAGTTAGTTGTTTCCTGTTACACAGACAGATTTAAGATACAACATGGTATAAAGCCTGGAAATGAAAAATCTTCTAGAACTTGTATATGTTTGTGGAAAGGAACTGCCAAAAAAAGCAGAACTTTAAGAGAGAAGAAGGGGGAGGCTAGGTGCATGTAGTGCGTTGGGCAGAGGTCTTGTTATTAATTTCTTACTAATAACACTTGATGCCCTTTAGAAGAGTAAATGTTTGAGCTTAAATAACAACATGCTTTCTCAGTTTTAGCACCTTGAAGGGAAAGTGGAGCTCTCATTTACAAAGTGTCTTTTACTTAGATTCCCAAAATAATGTCAACATAAAAAAAAATCTCTTATGGAAAAGAGTGAGGATATTTTTAGTATATGTAGAGGACACACCAGATCCTACTTTTAGAGATCTCACCCAAGTGTCCCAGGGTAACAAGTAAATAAAATCTTTTCTAGAAAAATATTTTTCTGCAACTTTGAGAGTTTGTATTCTCTAAAACTGACCACTACTGTATTCAATATGAGAAAGCATTCTTGTTTTTTCAGCCCCAAAACATAACTGTGTGGATAACTTATTTTTTTAAAAGAAGTTAAATGTGGCATTGTAAAACCTTTTCCCGAAATTTCTAGTTAGAATATTTGATTTGCTATAATTATGTTTATTTTAAAAATTAAGTATATGGGAAAATAAACCATAACGACTAAAATATAGTACAAAGGTCCTATAGTTGGAACAGCCGAGATCTTTGAAGTTCTGATTAAACAACTTTTCATTAAAGTTAATCCTTCAAGAGTGGATTTAAGGCAGTTTTGTAGGAGCGTGTTTCATTGGTTCAAATGCTGTTTTTTAAGGTGATATGTCAAAAATCTCAAAGGTTATGCACTTGTAATTAGGCTGTATAGAATTGTTGTCATTGTCATTCTGCAGGAATTTAAGACATGAAAAGTATAGTTTTTAAAGCATTATATTTTCCATCTATAATATGTAAGTAATTTGGAGAGCAAATTAGTATACAGCAGAGAAGCAGCTGGAAGTCCAGGAGGGAGTGAACACACTATTAGTTCAGGTTAATTTTTCATGTTGATATCTCATTTAATCCTCATGTACATCTTATGAAATAAGTAATTTAAACTCATTTTACAGATGATAAAACAGATACTTAGATTAAATAACTTGTTCAAGGTCCCGCAGCCAGTGGGGTCACAAGTCTGTCTGAACTTCAAATCTTTTTTTTTTTTTTGCACATCCTCCATTTTTCAAATTTGGCATCTTGGAAAGTCATAATTTTTTCCCGTCCACCATCCTGTCATTCTGGTCTGAATTCCACCTTCCTCGTAGATGATAGAATTTATCTTGTTGGTGGGTTTCTTTCAGGAATTACAGTTTGAAAGGCTGACCCGCGAGCTGGAGGCTGAGCGGCAGATCGTGGCCAGCCAGCTGGAGCGATGCAAGCTTGGATCCGAAACCGGCAGCATGGGCAGCATCAGGTACCGGCGATGCTCTGTTCCCTGTCTGTGCTTTGCGTTGCCGCTGAGAGTAAATCGTGCTGTTTATCTTCTCCTTTCAAACCCGGCAGTGGATTTGGAACATTCAGTCAGATGTTGGAGAGAAATTGTAACTGACCTGATTTAAGATGTTCAAAAGGTGTCCAAAATGGCCCGATTTGTACTCTTTTAACAAAATTAATGCCTGCCCTGAATGCAAATTATGCATAATTTTACACAAAGGCAAGCTTCGCATTCATTCAGCTTGCTGGAAATCAGGAGATGCCAAATCACAATCTTTCAGTTTAGTTCTTTCTTTTCTAAATGATCCAGAGTTACAGGTTCCTGAAATGAGAGAGAGAACATTTTGGCAGAACCTATCTTGTTTGCTAATATACGATGCTAAAATACCAAATTTCCCCATGAATATCAACTACACGTGCAATTCCCTGTGTTCAAAACTATACACCCATCCAGAAATAGAAGTGATTATTCAATTAGTGGTTTTTTTGAGATTATGAAATATTAAAAAAACAACTTTTAGTCACTTGACCACAAAATAAAGTATCCTCCTTAGAACCAAACTTTCACCTTTGAGAACGTGAGAATGTGTGTATGCAGATGTGTGCATGAGAGACACAGTGAAGCTCTATAACACGGGTCCTCAAACTATGGCCTGTGGGCCACGTGCGGCCCGCCGAGGACATTTATCCGGCCTGCTGGGTGTTTTTGCCCATTTTGTTTTTTTACTTCAAAATAAGATATGTGCAGTGTGCATAGGAATTTGTTCATAGTTTTTTTTTTTTAAACTATAGTCCGGCCCTCCAACGGTCTGAGGGACAGTGAACTGGCCCCCTGTTTAAAAAGTTTGAGGACCCCTGCAAGGTTTAACTTCCATTTCTCAAGAACCCATTGTGCTTTCCTACCATCTTGTTTGATGATGTGTTTTGGGCACTCTGCATTTTCCAGGAGGAAACAATAGCTACTGCAGCTACTGCGGCAAATAAACTATAACAGTCCGGTGAATTAACACAATAGCAGTTTGTTTCTCCCTCGCTGAACAGGCTGAGACAGGGAGAGCCTTACAGGATGCTGCTTCCCTGCCATGCAGTGACTAAGGACCCAGACTCCTTCTGTCTTGAGGGTCCTGCCATCTTCTATGGCCCCATCCTCAATTGCATTGGTTTTGCGGTCACTGCACTCACAGTCCATTGGTGAGAACCAGTCACATGGCCTCTCATAGATGGAAGAGGGCAGGGATTCTTGGTCCTGGGTAGACAGCCACTCTGCAGATGCAATAGTGTGAGTTTGGTGGATTCTGAGCTGCCTGTTGCCAGGAAAGAATGAAAATATCTTTGTATCCATTGCTCTAAAATATTTTATTATTGTAACAGTAAATTTGTAATTGGAATGTTTCTTAATGAAGTAACATGCCATTAATCTTTTAATATTGTTCTTTTTTTGTTGGACAGTGGTAATCACTTTGTCCTTTAAATGGAAATTATTTCACCCTATGTTGTCAGACTGGGTTAGCAACATGGGTGGAATATCATTTTCCATTACAATACCTTTTCTAGGATATGTGGAAGTATCTCCTTCTGCATCCAACTGCCTGGAGTATGTGTCGCTGTAAATAAGTATATCATGATGTTTTAAACTCATTACAGACTTGTCAAAACATCCAGATTAAAGCAGGGCAGATATAGAAAAGCAAAAGTTAATTGTGTTCACTTGAAATTGCTTTCAAAAGGTTGACTGCTTGTAAGGTGGTGAGTCTAAGGCAGGGAGAAAATAGTATTTGTAAGTGTGTGTTTTATTTACTACATGTGGTTGTATGTCTGAAGAACTTTCTGTTAAAGCTGAACACCTGAGGAGAAGCTAAGCCTATCCCACTTTACAGGTCCATATGTACATACCACTCACTGATTGACATCTGGTTTGCTTTGAAGCTTGTTGTTTCACTATTGGTCTGTTTACCTTTTCAATCCATATTCCTAATCTTTCTGTATGACAGTTTTGCATACTGTCCACCGTTTACATTTTCCCCCACTCTAGCCCCTGGTAGGAATAGGTCTGGGGAACCATGTTGTAGCCTGTGCCTCAATTTCCAATTCCTGACTGGACCACAAATGAATCTGCCTGGCCTGTGAGAAATTAGGCTGTTACTATTGAAAATGTAAAATCAGTGACCCCAAATCTGTGCCATCGATGGTGGGTGCTAGGTGATGGTGGCCTTAATGGCTTGTGTGCTAGTGGTGGACTCTGTGGGGACAGAGAGCAGCCCAACAGAGAGACCGACCATATGGTCCCTGAAAGTCAATGAGACTAGTTCAGTTGTTCTTAGGACTGGCTGCATTTCCGATGTTGCATCCATGAGATTACCCATTAACTCCTTAAAATCTGTCTTCTTCCCTCATTTGATTTGATTTATCTTGAACTGATTTCTTTTCTTAGGCTCAAAGTGTTCTGAATAAGATACATCAGTGAACTACCAAAGGAGGCAGAAAAATGATCCCATGACAACTTTTGGTCCTTTAATGCTGTGTCTTATATATCTAGCTCACAGCTCATAATATGTAATCAATAAATCTGTGTCAAATAACAGTGTTGAGTGAAGATGACACAGCCTAATTATTTCTCCTTGCCATGTATAATATCAAGCTTAATTATTTTGTATTTTGGAAATCTCTCATGTATGAATCTGCATTAGTTATAATGCAAGCAATTTACTAATATTTCACCAGAGAACAACCAATGCATATCTTTCACTGTTCTTTTTTGTCATAATCTACTTGTTTGCTCAGCTTCAGAAATGCATTTTTGGAAATTCAAATCTTCATTAAAGGTGATAGACTAACCTAGTTAGCACATCAAAAGAGATATTTAAACAAAAATAGAATATCAATTTTTTTTTTAAAAGAAGACAGTTTAAAAAGTCTGATCATTTAGATTCTGTTTCATACCTCTTAATGATACTGGCAGAGAGGTGGAAGAGTTTCTTAGAGGAAACAAAACAAAATCAAGTAATATGTTTCAGACAATATAACAGTAGAAATGGCCAATAAATATAATTTGGTTTTACCTCTGCCTTTATTGATAGTAGGAAGTTGCCTCATCTGATTCCTAAGATCTCTTTCCTGGTAGTCACATCAACATTTTAACTCACTGAAAAAAAAAAAATGTTACTACTATGCATTTATAACAATCAACTTTACAGCAGTCCATCGGATACTAAATGATAACACTGGGATTGGGCGAGGGAAAATCTGGAGATATTTTTGTAGCAGATCTGCTCCTGCATCCAACCATCTATGTTATAAGTAGCTGCAGATAGAAACATTATGATCTCTTAAACTGATCATAGGATTTTGTAAATATCCAAATGCCTATCATAGTTCCCAGAATTCAGACCAATTAATGGTCATCTAAGTGTTCTTAGTCACCTGGAAAGGAATTCTACCTTTTCTCCTTCCTGTCTTGGCTTTCCCAGAACCTGTTTTCAGACTAAACCCTTCCAACCAATTGGATCCTTCTTTCTCCTACAAATAGAGATTTCAGTCTCATACCTTCTCCATGATTTCCAAGAACCGTCCAAGACTGGAGGCAGGAACATCAGGATTTGTGGTGCTCTGACACATGGATCTTCTGGGTGAGACCAGAGTTGTAGGAGAGAGAAAAACAACAGTTTTACTGTTAGGGGGATCATAGTTTAAGGCACTGTGCTAAATGCATTGCATGTATGCGTGGAGAAGCAGGCTAATAGGATATTGGACTAAAATGGACATGAACCAGTTATGGACATGAGGCAGTTATGATCTCAGTGAACATGAAGTCTGAAGGTACACAGGATCTTTGGCTGTTTCAATTGCACCATGACCCTAGGTCACTCTCTCCGTGAGTCTCCTGGCATTCTCCTGATGGTCGTAAGATTGTGTCCTCATCTTTAGACACCACAGACTCAACCATGAGCATGCATAGCTGGAGGGGAGGAAAAGGACTTACATCCTATCTCTCTTTCTCTCATATCTCCATAAATATACACACATATGTATATATAGCTATAGAGTATATTAATTATAGTATGAATTACTAATAATCTACAATGTCTATGAAAAATATTTCCCAGAGGTCTCCACATGGCTAGCCAGGGTCCTGGGGGAATCTCTCAAATTGCAGACTCTTCCTCAGTGATTGTACAGGTTGATGCCAAAACCAAATTACGCATTTAGTAGCCAGAAAGGGGGATGGGGGAGTGTGGATTGGGCTCACAGCTAGGTTAAGCCCCGACAGCTCCCAATTACATATTACCCATGTAGTCCTCACAACTGCCTGCAAAGTACATATTATTTTTCACGTATGCAGATGAGGAAACAAGCTTGCGATGTTAATTAACTTGACCAAAGGATGCTTGAGGCAGGCAGAATTCTAAGATGTTCTCCATGGTTCCCATTATCACTGGTGTCTCACAGTCTATAATGCGGGGATTTGAATATGAATGGGTCTCCCTCCTGTAATTAGTTTATGTTATATGGCCTTGTTGTCATTAAGAAAGAGAGATTACCTGGGTGGGCCTGAACTAATGGTACAAACCCTGTAAATCTAGGTCTCAAGAATAGAGACAAAGGAAGTCAGAAATTCAAGTCTATGCTAGAGAGATCTGACAAAAGATAAAATCTCTATTGCTGGTTTTGAAGGTGGAAGGACTGTGTGGCTAGCAATGCAGATGGCACCTTCATGCTGAGAAGGATCCTGCATCCACAGCTAGTACTTCAGTTCTGCAGCCCAAAGGAATTGAATTTAGCCAACATCTGAATGAACCTGGGAAGGAATTATTTCCCAGAAGCTGCAGAAAGGAATGTAGCCCTGCAGAAATTTTGATGATAGCCTTGTAAAATCCTCAACAGAGAACCTGGTCACTCTTGACATTTACAAAACTCATAAAACCATTAACCAAAACAATGGGTATTGTTTGTGGTAATTGGTTATGCAGCAATAGAAAACTAATACAATGTTTTTTTAATTGCTTATATTAGATATATACTATAAGCTGAATTCTGAAAATTTTTGAGATACAAATTTTATTCCGTGGCAGTATATATTCCATTCCAAAGTTTAATATGTATAGCCTGTTTTATTTTTCATGCATATATGCATGTATTTGGACTGAAATGAGTTTGCAGCTTTGATTCTGAGAAGTGAAAGTATTTGAATGTGTATGGAGTGATGGTTTACTGTAGAATAATGACAACCAATAAAGCAATCATCTTTAGCCTCATCATTTTTATAATATAGACCTCAAGACTCTGACTGGAGTCATTGATATCTAAAAGGACAAAATGTAATAAATATAAAAACTTGCTTGCTCCATGCAGGGAGGTGTTCTTTCTTTCCCACATATGAACTAGTGAATTCTTTGCAAGCCTAAGTTTCCACCAAAGTCTGCCATCTTTTGGAGAGTGGGCTGCAAAAGGAATAAATGTTATCAAAGGTCATTCTCCCTATTAACTAACTTTTGTGAGTGCAAATGCCAACGATTCTATAAATAGACTCTAAAAATCTTTTCCACATCTACAAAATAGTCAGGCCTATTTTAGAGAAAATGCTGATTTTTGGTTAAGGTAGTTACCAGTATTTAGTAAAGAAACGTAAGTCAGGTAAGCACATACTTTTTGTGAGAATGAAATTTATTTATTTAAAAGTATGATCAGTGAATTTTCTTAAGGAAATAGATCATACATGACTATAATTGTTTCCCAAAGTAAGACATTTTGTATATCTTTCATTACCCCACAGGATATGATATTTAAACAAATTGATGAGTTACATTTATTTTTTTAAATAAAGAAGTAATAAATTTTCCAACATATTAACTTTTGAAAACCAGACATCTTGAATATTAAAGCAATTGCTTTTTAATTTTTTTCAAATGAAGTTTTTATGTACATGTTTCTAGATGTGCATACCTTGCCAAACATTTATTTAGTTTAAGGTACATATCATCCATAACCATAGGATTTTAGATCCTTACCACAGTGAATACATGCTTGCCAGCTAGAAAAAAAGTTAGATACCTTTTAATCATTTTTATTTTTTTATAATTTTATTTTTTATTAAATATAATTTTTATTTTAAAATTAGAGAGTAGCTGTTAGTTTCCATGCTAGGAAATAATCATTTCTCATGAGGCTAAATTATTACTCCTCCAACAAATCTGTACTGATTTATTTAAACAAGACAATTAGATATTGAGTTGTTATTCAGAATTAACATGCGGTCAGCATTTCATCATTTCCAAAGTCTCAGACTCTCTCCTTCACTATAAAAACAGAAACAAAAAAATCACAGGAACCTTAGACATATTTTGGAGATTTCTTTTTTCTGCGTTGCCAATTTTGTTTTTTAAAAGTTTTTCTGTCTTTATTTCCTTTCAGTCTAAATTCCAGAGCAGAAACTTCCCTCATGAATATTCCTAATTTTCTTAAGTCCCTTTAGGGTCCATTGTTGCTCTTGTCTTAACCCCTCTACCATCATCTTTCACATCTCTCTGTTTAAAATTTTTCTAACTTATTGTCGTTTGCCTTTCCATGCTAAGATTATTCCTCTAGGACTTCCTATTCCTTTTTCCTGCATAAATTAGGAGAAATATTCTAGAATACTTTCTGAGCCCTCAAGATTTACCTCCAGGCTTGTCAAGCATCATCAAATTTCTGCTCAGGTTTCCACTCTCTTTCTCCTCCGGAAATGGCAGGAGCATTTACGGCTATTGCTGCTTTAACAGGGAAGCACTTATTCCTCTAATCCTCTCTTTTCTTCTGGTCATCAGCCCTCTGAGCCTTTTCATCTCGTCTGGAGTCCAAGGTCACTGTATTGAGCCAGCTCTATATAGTATCCCAGATTCCTTTGATCTCCTTATCCTGAAGCAAAATTTACAGCCTGGATTAAAACTGCTGCCTCTTCCTACCTACATTAAAGCTGTGCTGAGCCTTCAAAACCACTAGAAGTAGGTGTTTGTCCCTCCACTAGTCTGTAAGTCTGTTTCCTCCACTAGTCTGTAAGAAGTTTCTCCAGGGTAAGGGCTAACAATATGCCAAACCAGTGGCAGCACACAGTAACTGTTCAATCAATGCTGAATGAATGAATATATAGTACTTTTATTACTCTTCTTTTCTCATTAGGATTAGGTTGACAAAATCACCAGTCATATTAATCTATAAATATTTCCATCTTTATATCTTCCAGAATACATGTTATATATCTGATTTATATATTATTTATCTGTTATATATACATTTATATGTATTGTATATTTATATATATTTATAACATATAATTAATATATTGTTTGATACCTAATACATGATATATTATATATTATTCTGACCTTGCCAGATCAGAATATTCATTCTAGTTAGTTTTCATGAAAATGTCTATTTGGTTAAATGATACCCTGGATTCCAGGCTGGTTGGCTTGATGTACTCTATATGAGGAACTATGGTTGACTTGGTCTCATACTTTCATTCTGATCTTAAGAAGATAATGATAATAGTGATAGTAATGATAATTATAGTAATAATTTAAACAATAATGATGGCAATATTTATTGAGCAATTTCCATAGGCCAGGCACAATATTAAATGATTTAGATAGATGACATGACCTCCTAATTAACTTTATGAGTTGAGTTTTAATCTTTTCCACTTTGTAGATGAGAACATTGAGATATATAGAAAAAAATTCACTTTCCCTAAATTCAGCAGTGTCTAGACATTGATTTTTGAATCCAGGCATCTGTAGTCCCCAGTCACATACATTAAATGTCACACTTACAAGGCTGTCATTCAATCCTACACAGTGTCTTGGGTCATGTTGTAACCCTGTCAATGTTTCCAGTCCGTTTTCACCTTAGGGATGCAAACACTTTTATACGGATTTGCTGTTTCTTTCCCTCTCCATCTACTGCAATGATTGCAGTTATTTTGAGATTCTTCATCTGAATATATTTCTGAGATTCATATTTATACAAATTAAATAAAGAGGTTAATAGTATATGTTATTATTATTATTAAATCCATCCACAGTAATTATTCAGAATTCTCTTGCAAATTACTGATGGACAAATAATACTAATATTTATGTCTGTAAATACCCATCATCATAGTAGAATGTTCTACATTTGTTTGGAAATAATAAATAGCCAGCTGACCTAAGGATTTGAGATAGGGCCTTATAAAGGTTGAATACTTATTGCTTATAATGATTTGACATATTTCTTATATCAGTGACTATATATTAATATTAACACTTTTCTATCAATTTTTAAGCCTGGCTTCTTTCCAAAATGGCATCTGATTTCTAAAATACTAATATTATTTTTATATCAAAAAGTAATCAATATACCAAATTTTATTTATAAGTATCACATTATAAAACAGATCATTTAAGAAAACTAACACTGATGAATTTTGAAATTTAATATTCTGATTGATAGAGAACTGAAAATCTTTATAAATTTAATGTCTAGAAGATTTTCTATATTTTCTCCTATTCATAGAGCATGTTTTTTACTCATAGATATGAAAGATGGAGTTCGTAGTTCCACAAATGATAGCTAAATCTCATCATTGTGTTTTTATGGTATTGCCTAATTTTGCCTTGGAAAATATTTTTAATTTTTCTGATATTCATTTTTTTAATCTATAAAAATAGGGATAATATTCTGTAATTTTGCAAAGATTAAATGAGAAATATAAGTAAAACATGCCACACACCAACTATTACTAGTGAATCATATATATTTTTCCTTCTTGATGAATATAGAAATAAACTTTTCATTGAAGTCTCTGTCCTTCCTTTTCACAAAAGATTATAAAATGGTTCCTCTCACTGTGGGCTAAAAAGATATGTCAGAACAGCAGCACATTTGTCTCAATAATATAGACTAGACACCTCTACAGAAATTGACATGATAAAATGAAAGAAAGCTTAAATCGACTTCCCTTTCACATGGGGCAACTTAATAGGGCTCTGGACCCACTGCTGCAACTGAAGGTGGGACTTTGATATTGTGTGATCATTAAAAGAAGAGTGGGAGAGCAATGATACCATATGTATGAGAAGAAATGCACGATAAATTAAGATATAGAAACTGGTGACTCTTTGAATAGATATTGTTCAAACAGGGAGCAGCAAGAGATGACTATATTGGCCAAAGTATGCATGTTCCATTCTTCTTCCTGGTATGTATAAATGTATAAATATGATGAGAAGTGGAAGGGTCTGTTGATGAAGGTATCTGTGAGTCCCTCACATCCACTCTGCCTTCATTCAGATGCTGAGGGTCAAAAAGCTTTTAGCAAGTTACATATTTATTTTTTATGATCATTATAAAGGATTGGAAACCACTGATATTTCAACTGACAAATAATAACGAGCATTTGGAGCACTTAAGAGGAAAGAACTTGTCAGTCAACACTGAGATGACTACAGCTTGGTAAACACCATGAACTATTATCCCAAGGGTTCACATTATTAGGATGGAAAAAGAAATGGGGAGTTTAGGAAAGAAAATTAAGTGTGGGAAGGAAACTCATGGTCTTGGCAGCAGCACATTTAAGGTGTGACTGGGGGACAAGTCATTTGGGTTCCTGGGACTCAGTTTCCTCACCTATAAAATAGAAAACACGTGCCTCAGTTTGTTCCATGCTCTTCCTCTGAATATTTTAATAAGGAGCTATTGCTTGAACTTGAGTAAGACAGTAATGAAGTACTGAGGAGATTTGGTGCTTCAAAGGAAAGCACATTAGATGTCTATATATTTATTTAAATATTTTGTTCAATATAAGAATTTCCTTTTCAGTCAAATCATGGAATTTAATCTCATCTTATGTCAAAGTATGGTCTTTATTATATTAAGGAAAATACAGTTTAAAAGAAGTTTATAAACTGCCTCCGATGGTCTAGATATTTTCTAGTTTGGCTAAAAATTAAGATAAAGACGGGGAACTGGAAAAGAGTGGTTCACACTGAGGGAGCACCTGGCGTGGGCCTTTTAAGAATCATGGTTTCCCTAAAAGAGAATGTGTTTATGAAGTAGTTCGAAGGGCACACATACACCATGTTCGTAAGCCCTGCTTGTGCCTCGAAGGTGACTGTGATGTGGCTCTTACCGTCAGATATAGAGAGAAGAATATAAACAGGTAAAACATGATAAAATATATTGGTGTTGTGAAGAAAACAAGAATTAATGCCATGGATCGTTTTGCCGAGGGATACGTCTATGTCAAAGGTGTGAAACATGGGAAAGGATAGAAATGGGGGGAAGGCGTTGCCAGGAGGGTAAGTGCAAGGTCAAAGAGACAAGCCTCAATTTGGGATCAGTGTGGTTAGAACACAGAGTCCACTGGGTAGGCAGGTGTTGGGGAAGGATAGAGATTGAGCATGTCTGTTCTGTGAGTGGCCGTATACCATGTGTCAAGCTCGACACTGCGTTTTGATGAGGAGGCAATAGAACATCGAAGGGAATGTTTAGAAGCCCATGGAAGCTGGTGAGCAAAGCAAGTTAGAGACGGTCGCTTCTACCTAGGAAATTGATCAGACCCACTTAAGCCATGGTGGTGAGTGTTTCCAGAGGCTTCAGAGTTAGAGTTGAAAGGATCTGGAGGTTCACTTATCTCAAAGGTTGCAAGGTGGGATTGGGAAGCTATCAGTTACTTAAAAAAAAATTAACATTTGGTATGCTCATCCAATACTGTGAGCTTAACTTTTACCACAAACATTACCCATTTTCAACAAAAACCCTTGACTTTTTTTTTATTTCATCATATGTGAATGTATTCTAATTCCCTTTTATCCAGGAGAAACTATCATAGAATTTTAAATTTAAGAGATTGCTGTTTTAGCAGCAGGCAGCAAAGATGTCGCCTAATTAGTTGACAGTAAAGCCATATTCATAAGCCCCAGTCTTCTCAAACATCTGTTTGTTTAGTACCTCAAGAGCTGAGGAAGTTTAAAAATTGTCACACATTGTTGTTTCGTCTTATGCACTTGTTTGAGAATGTAACTCTCAGCAAGATTTTATTGAAAAGATCTGTCCAAGGAATTGATTGCCAACTCCACTCAAAATTTAGCAATTAACCTTCTCTCCCTAATGTGTGAATGATGGTGTCCACCTGTTGAGAACTCATTGTCATTTTGACATCCCTCACTTAGGGTAATTCTTTTAAGACTCACACATTGCTTGTCATATCATAAATGCCCAGCAAATACTGAAGCTCTAATTTAAGGAGGTGATGTAGGGTGGTGGTTAAGACAATGGATTTTGGAACCAGTGAGTTGGGGATTTGAATCTCAGCTCTGCATATTATTACTGTGTGCAGCTGGGAAATGTATTGGTGCTCTAGAAACCCCATTTACCTATACATACATTAGAGAGAATAACACTTACCTTAGAAGTTTGTTTTAAGGATTAATGCAGAACTGTTTGTAAACAATTAGCATAGTGTTTATCACTGAGAAAGTATTCAATACATGTGAGCTGGTCCTCTTCTTAATTAATTAATTTCTGTATGTACTACAATTGTGACTCTCTTGTCTTGTATACAAGTAGGTAGGAAATGCCATGATTTACAGAGAGAAATATTATTTATGTTTTCACTTCTTATTCTTTTATTTAATGGGTGATTATGATGATATAAAATTAAGATAGAGCATTGTAGCCATTGCCATTTTCTGCCAGAGAACACCACAATAAAGCAATGTTCTTAAATTAATGTGTGAGTAATATATGTATGATAACATAGCCATGATACATGAAAACATCACAGTTTGGGACACAATCTCATTACTATGAAAATTGTATTTGCCCTCAGGTGGATAGTTGCTCAAGGTTACTGCAATTTTGAGGTCTATGTTCTACTACTAATAAGCTTCACTTAATTCCCTTGTAACCTGATACTAGAAAATAATTTTACCAAAGAGATTAATGTGTGAATGGGGAAAATCCTCAATGTTACCTAAACATTAAAATTGTTAGCATTTTTTGAAGCCTCAGGAGTGTTTGAGGAGGGACTGTGGAAATTTATGGCATCCTTTAGGGCTTTCGTATAAAAGCTGGAGTCTGCCTATGGCCAGGTGGCTGGGTGCTGGGGTCAACCAATCAAGGACAAATGTAGGGGAGCATGAGTTTGTGAAACCCTGCAGTATGACAGGAAGGGGGCAAGATCACATTCATCTGTTCATCATTCATTTGTTCATTCTACACATGTAAATCATGTACATACTATGCATCACACAATATTATAGACATTGGGAATATAGACATGGATAAGAAAAACAAATTACCTGCCCTCAAGCAACTCACAGACTTAAGGATGTTACATTTCTTAGCAGGGAAGATAATAAGATCTTGCCCTGGTTAAAACTGCTCTCCTAAGTATCTATAACAAAATGTATATCAAGCTAACCTTTATGTACATTATAGAACACTTAATACTAAGATAAAACAGCAAGTGCATCATCAAAATTCAAGAGAGGGAATTTAAATTAGCTCTGTTTTATTTAAACTACCCTTTAGGGTAGGGATATAGAGATATATTTTAAGCTTAAACCTGGCCATTTCAAGCAGTTATTATGTTTGGTTAATGAACTAGCATTCCAGAGAGAAAAAAAATTAGTCAGAAGTCACTTTGTGTGTAACTCTTGGAGTCAGAACAAAGGAATAATAAACTAATGAAGAAATAATGCTCCATAGAATATTTTAGAGGCTTTAAATACATATTGGAAACTTCAGAATAAGGGAATTTTAAGAAATAAAATATAAAAGAATAAGTGGTAGTACTGTCAGAGGATTGGATTTGCCATTTTTCACAGATACAGCTTGCCTCATTATTCGTGGGGGAATTGTTTCATTTAAGTCAGAAAAGTACAAAACCAAATAAATTTCTGAGATGCTAATGAGACATAATGAGAAGATATAATACTTCCAACTAAGAGTGTTCTATTATAGTGGACTAAATGATAGACTATTTAAAAATGTCACCATTTATTAATAAGGCTTTAGTTATAGAGCAAAGAGAATTTGTTTGAGATTGTGCTATACAAATATAATTTTCAGAAAATATTCTTATATTTTAAGATAGCATGCATACTATGATGAAGTTTATGATATATATAATTGTGAGTATGCAGTATTTGTGTATTAATGGTCTTAAAAAATGCTGCAACTCTGCTGAAGAAATAGAATTTGACCAATAATTTTTGGAGATTCCTCTCTGCCTTCCCTTCATTGTCTCTCTCACAATATCACAGATAAACACTTTTCTGAATTTTATGTTTATTCATTACCTTGAATTTTTTATATTTTCCCACATGTAGGCATCCTATAAACGAAGTATTATTTAGTTTACCTGTTTTTGAATTTTACATAAATATGTTACATATTCTTTGAAATTTGCTTTTTTTCCTGAACTCTACCCAGATTTACCCATGTTGGCATAGGTGCCTGTAGTTCATGCA
>VBSM01003039.1:23487185-23612075 GCA_008086735.1 Cheirogaleus medius
GCACTTATGCCTCCTATTCCATCATGTGAATATGCCACAGGACATTTAAACTTTCTCCTGAGAACATGAGAACTCCTGAACAGAGTTGCAGGTTTTGCTTCTGTAAACATATGGCTGGAAACATTGTCATGAGTCTCCTCATGTGGGCGTGCAAGTGGTTCCCCTGGCGTGCACATAAGAGAAATGATGGAGTTGTAGGATTGGAACATCTTCAACTTCTCTCCATATGCTAAAGAACTTTCAAAAGTAGTTGTATAAATTTACATTCCAACCAGCAATATGCAATCCATTGCAGCATGTACTCAGCAAAATTTAGTATTTTCCAAATTTTTTGTAGCTGTTGTTACAAATCTGGTGGGTTTGAAGTTTGCATTTCCCTGATTTCTGCACTAATAGAACATTTTATACATTTATTAGTTAATTCATGTTTATTCTTCTATTAAGTATCTATTCATGTCTATTGCACATTTTTCTATATGTGGTTCGCCTTTTTCTTAGTTAATTTAATTCTCAATATATTTGAATCATAATTTTCTGATAGTTGTATTTGTTACAACTGTGTTTTCCCAGTTTGTGGCTTGTATTTTCACTGTCTTTGGTGTCCCTGGTTTTGATGTCAGTAGGTTGACAAATCCTTTTTCTTTATGATTCATGCTTTTTGGAATCTTGTTTAAGAAATCTTTAAACAATTTTAAGAATTCAAACAACATTAAAGCAGTTTCCTATGATTTCTTCTATTAATTCTAAAGTTTTATCTTTTTACATTAAAGCCTTTAATCTGTTTTTAATTGATTTTTTTTTCTTTTGACATATCAGGATGTATAGATTTAATTTTATTTTGTTTCATGTAAATGACTTATTGTTTCAATACCTGCTTTTGACATCTCTGTCTTCTGTCAATTTTTCACAAAGCTGGAGTCCACTTCTGGGAAATTGACAGAGAATTACAGATTTATGATTTTGAGTCTTCTGATTCATAACTTGATATCCATTTATTTAGTTCTTTGTTAATGCCTTTCAATGAAATCTAGACATTTTTGCTTAAAGGCTTTGCAATGTTCTCTGTTTCATTCATTCCTAGGCTACTTGGGGTTTTTGTTGCTCTTGGAAATGTTATGTTTTTAATAAGAGGCACCTTCTAAGACTTTATTTTTTATATAGAAGTGCAATTTATTTTTCTGTATTGATCTGATACAGACAGAGCAAAGCAAACTTGTTCAACTTTCTAATTACTTCTAGTAATTTTTAGATTCCTTTAGGGTTTTTATGTGAGCACTCTATGAAAAGTATTGTATTATGTCTACTTTTAAAATCTCATGATTTTTGTTTTGTTTTGTCTTTTTGTATTTCTAGGAAGTGAGGGAGAGTAGGTGACCCTTTTTATTTAGTAGAATTCCATTTATCCTTATCATAAAGGAACCACAGATTTTTTTAATAGCAACTTTATTGAGATATAATTTATATGCCATGCAACTCACCCATTTAAGTGTAAAATTTAGTGGGTTTTAGTATATTCATAGAGTCATGCAACCATTGCCACAATTAATTTTAGAAAATTTTCATCACCTCCAAGAAAAACCCCAAACCTTTTCTAGCCCTAGACTTTCTGTCAGTAGGTGCCCATTCTGGCTGTTGCATATAAATAGAATAATACAATGTATGGTCTTTTATTATTGGCTCCTTTCACTTACAAGGTTCACTTTTTACAGTGTTCATTAATGTTGTACCAAATATAAGTACTTCATTTATTTTCATTACCAAATAGTATTTCTTGTATGGATAAATCACATTTGGTAATCAGTTGTTGGACATTTGTGTTGTTCCCAAACACTTTTGGGGTATTATGAATAATGCTGCTATGAACATGCGTGTGCAAGTTTTTATATGGTCATATGTTTGCATTTCTCTTGGATTTATAGCTACAGGTTGAATTGCTTAATCACTCTAATGTAAGTTTTTTATAGGCTTATTTTATCTAGGTCAAATCATTCCTTTTAATTCCCAATTTTCTAAGCATTTCATTATAAAGAACTATTTTTAGTTGCTGCAAATATCAAGTTTATTCCTTTTTTTGCTGAGTAGTATTCCATTGTGTGGATGTACCACAATTTGTGTATTCGTTGACTTGTTGATGCACATTTGAATTGTTTATAGTTTTTGCAATTTACAAATGGAGAAGCTATGAACAACTCTTGTATACAAGTATCTGCATGACGTAATCTTTCTTTTCTCTTTGGGAAATACCTAGATGTGGCATAGCTGAGTCATATGGCAATTATATATTAATATTTAACCTTTTAAGAAACTGTCAAATTATTTCCCAAAGTGGTTCTACCATTTTCTAATCCTATCAGCAGCATATCGGTGTTCTACTAGCTGTTTCAAATATGCCAATCTGTGTTCTATTTCATATTTTTTATTTCTAGACATTCAATTTGCTCTTATTCAAATCTACTTTGCAATATTGGATGATCTGATCTTCATTTTAATTTCAAAGCCTCTTTTTATTTTTAAACATTTTAAATATACTTTCTTCTGAATCTGATAATTTCACTACCTTCACTCTCCTTCAGTTCGATCCTTCTATTTATTGTTTTTAATGAAAGCCTGCTCACAGAAGCTTATTTTCTTATGTGTTTAAGGTTTCTGATGTGGGTTCATGTTCCTTGGAACTTGGTTGCGGGGACTATATGACGTCTGAGTTTAAGGTGTGGTCTTACATCTTACATCCAAGAAAGATGTATGTTTTCTTCTGCCATGAACAAGGGAGTCCTAGTGACTTCAGGCCACTTTGAACTAAATTATTGATCTGCAATGGGGAGAGCATCTTTAAGTAATATAAATGCAGCATTGAACACACATGAGTAAGAATTCATCTACTTTGAAATGCCTATGACTCTCCTTTATGTTTAGATTGAACTGTTACAAGGATGCATGTCATCCTTGTTTCAGTCGCTCCAGTTCATACTTACAGCTTCAAATGGAAGTTGTTAACATCATTCGTTGTTTTATGAAGGAGTGAGCAAAATTCGGCAAAACAAAACGAGACAATAAGAAACTCTAAAACTATCTAGTTGCTATGAACATGAATTAGACAAGCAATATAGGGCTGGGTTTTTTGTTTTTGTTTTTGTTTTTGCTGGTATTTGAATTTAGTTAGAAGAAATATCTTCTGCCCTGAGTCCCTCTCTATGTCTCCGTTACATCAGAAAATGCCTGTATATGTTGAGAACGCTTACCTTGAGTGGAAAGCACACTGCCATAAACTTTCTGAACAGTTTCTGTTGTATTTCAACGTAAAGAAGCACTGGAGAGCCTGGAATGTTTGCAGACTTTACCTACATAGAAAATAATGAGAGGACCCTGCCCATATTGGCTGTGCCTGAATAATTCTCAAAGCTAGACCTAAAAAGATGAAATGATTTTGACAGCAGTTGATGGAGCAGTCTCATAGATGAAAGTGGATTCCACTTACTGGCAATACCTGTTTGTTGCCCCTGGCACAGTTAGAAGTGGTAAACACATGTTTATCCAGTGACAGACAATCCAGTGCCATTATGTGTCTGGCTTATCCTGAGATTTTGATGTGAAAATGCAACATTAATAAATGAGAGTACTAGAATTCAGAAATGACATGCAGGGAGAGCCTGTGCCCACAAAAAGTGTAGCCTCCGTTTCCTGTTGCCGTTGGTTTTGTAGAAACCACATGATGTGGAGGTGGGGTGATGCTTTATCAAGGCTTTGTGATGTTCAAGAAGTGAAATAGGGTTTTGATTGACAATGTAAGAGTAAAAATGGCAGTCACTGTCATAGGTTTATTGAGAAATTGCCTGAATTAAGAGAATATAGTGACCTTTTCATTTCTTTCAAAAGCACAATTATAATAACTTGACTGGATTATATGCCCTCTTAAGTGTATTATTAAATGCATACATCATTTCACCACCTTCCCATTATTTAAATAAGAATATACCTGAACATATTTTTAAATGGTAAAGCACTATGTAAATGAAAGTTATAGTTAGTAATAAAATATTTTGCATTACTGGCTGCTATATATCACCAACTTATGTTGGCAGCTGTGGTCATCAAATCATTAATTTTAAAACTAACCAAAGTTAATATTCAGAATTCTCATTCTGAACATTTACCCAGAAAATTAGCAGAAAAATCTGGAATGATTCGTTAAAAGGACATTTGAAATAATGAATAAGTAGGGTCATTCTTTCTTTTTATAATTATCCATATTCTTACATTCCTTCAAAAGAAGGCTGTTTTCTCTGAAGAGGCAGTGAGTCTCTGCAGCATGATACAGGGATAGAGGTTAGAATTTGACGCAATTCATTACTGATTGTGAGCATTTACGGATTCTGAGATGTGAGGCCATACTCTTGGGCTGCCTCTGAAGTAAACTCCCACAGCTCATGCTGTTGGCTGACAGAGCCATTTAGTTACAGTGTGCATTCTCAAGGAGGGATGGGAAGGGGGGACAGAGATGTCCCCAAAGGGACAAAAATTGTTTTTCATTGGGGAGGGCCAATAAACCTTAGATATTGTAGTGGTTTGTGATCTTCCAACGGCCGCAGCACACATATATACAGTGTGTCTGTGGTGGCAAAATTGCATGGGGTGGGGGAGGGAAGCAATTTGGAACAAAAGTCATAAAAGGCTCCTTTGGGGCTGATAATGAGGACTGGCTTGACAAATAGGCTGGTGAGGCTTGTGTCATACAGAATGCAGACTCTTGGGGCCTGAGATGAGTTTGGATTCATGTGCCCTGAGAAGTTTATTGTGGGAAAATAATAGAATCAAATTAATTTAGGTGTCACACCCAAATGTTCCCTTAGCAAAGATAAGAAAACTATTTTCTTTCCTTTGTCTGTAGCCCTTTATAGAAAATTGCGTGTTCAAGTGTGTTTGAGATTCTCTAACATGAGAAGCTTAGTTACACTTTTCTCCTCTTCCCTAAACTCTTGTCACTAACTTTAGGAAATGTGTTCTATCATTTGATGTCCTTTTATGGTGGGGGCCACAATGAGGAAAGAAGAGAAACAAAAATGTTGATACTTTCCTAATTGGGATTATTATGACCTTGGAAAAGAACTTCCTCTGATTGACTTTTCTTTGTGGTTATTTACCTTTATCCCAGAAACTGATACCAAACTGCTAAAAATAATATTTAAGTGAGGTCCAAGAGTGTTTTGCATCGATGGTTCCTCACCCTGACTACACTATTAAAATCATCTGGGAAGAATTTTAAAAACACTCATGCCTGGCCCAACCTCAGGGCGTGTGATTTGATTTTTCTGCGGAGGAGCCAGGGATCCACAGCTCTCAGCAGCCCGGGTGACCTGCTGTGCACACAGGGGCATTGGGCTCTGCTCCGTGTTCTAAAGTAGCCTCTCTTTGCCTGTGACATCCACTGCCTGTGCACAACGGGCTTTGGATTAGACCAGCAGCTTAGCATTGTGTAGTCTGGTGTGCAGTATCCCTGTCAAAAGACTCGGCCCTGAGTCTACAAGAGAGTAGTTTACAATGTCATATTGAAATAGTAACAGTAATACCTGATATGCAGTGAACCCTTGCCTTTAAAGCACTTATTGAGGAGTTAATTTATTTAACTCTCATGCTAGAGGTAAAGTTAAACTATTATTATTTCCATTATCAGGTAGGGATAAACCAGTAGACAAGAATGACTTTGGGATTTTAATATGGGCAGGATGACCCCAGGTCTGGGTCATAACCATTCACTCCACTCCCTGTGTGATTCCCATTGATTCTTGGAAATAATGGCCAAGCATTCATCAGGAGGACCGGAAGCTGCAAGGCACATAGGTGAAGGGGAACAGGGGCATCCTGCAGGAGGATGTATATTCTGCTGCTAATGATGAGGCACATGTCATGGAGAGCTACACTGGCAACTTAAAGGTGCCCTAACAGGCCTCTGGAGGAGAGAGAGATTTCTGGTAGCTTAAGTGAGCAGCAAGACTGTCGACTTTGAATGCAATTCATATTAAACTGGAGTCAGGTTATATAGGGTGTAGATTTGTAGAAATATTAGGTTGAACATAAGAAATTGTTAATGCTCAGCCATTTGACCCAAAGCAATAGCAATTTCAAATGGTTCAGCCTCTGGGGGAGGGCGATTCAGGCAGAGGAGCAGGCATGTGGCAGTGCCATGAGAGCCCCTGGACGTTGACAGCTTAGCATCAGCTGCAGAAAGACTGCAAATTCCACTGGCCATTGGCGACATCCGTGGCTTTCTGATTGCATAAACGGCACATCAGGATAATCCTTGCAGCTGAATGACTTGCTCATGTAGACCACGGAATTATACTGATGGCTCCCTGAACAGCAGCGGGACAGAGCGACTCAAATATCACTGAGCCACTTATAAGGGATGAGTTACAATAGGTGATGAGAAAATACGTGGAGCCCATGCTTAATTAGAGCTGAGATTTCCACAGCTTCAGTGAGTTTGGGAAAGACTTGCGGGACTGAACTCATAAAGCAGACCTTGGGCTGGCCCCGGGGCCTCGAAGACTGGTGAGCTCTTTCCTTCAGCACCGATCAAATGTGGATGCACTGTTAGTCAGAGTGACTTCTAAATCAAAAAGCACTCTTCACATGTATGCCAAGTTTCAAGAATTTTGCATCTCACATCTGCCTTGGGGAGCACCTGGAGAGCAGCATTCCTGACATTTTCACACCTGAATCCCCCCACAGTCTGAACACAGGACACCAGTGATCACTGTACACCAGGAATGTGGGAAGCAACAAGTAATATGAATAGCAATAACTTTAATTAATCTTAATAGCAATAACTTAGAGATTTTGAAAAACAGAGTATACATGCCACACATCATTTTCATAAGAGTTATGTGTGGCTTTTGTGGATTCCGTTTAACACTTATTATAGACAGCCAGGTGAAAAATCTTATTAGTCTACTGGAAAACTATTGAGAATTGTTTATGAGAACTTTCATTAAAAAGAACATCCTGTGAATTGTTGGAGAGCTCTACAAAACGGAAAGCATCAACCTAAGTGTTCCCAGCTAGTATGATTAGGAAAAAAATCTTCACGAAAAAATAACTAACAAGACACCAAGAAATAGATTACTTACATTTCTCTTCATTAAGCACCTATATCTCAAGTACAACATCACTGAGTAATGATGGAATATATAGAATAAAGTCTCTCAATTGCCATGTTTATGGGTTTCTGGGCATCGAGAATGTGTTATGAGAATAGCAGAAGCAGCAGCAGAAACCACAGCAATTAATCTCTGGAATTAAGATAAGCAAAAAAAAAATTATTACAATAAATCTCTTTTTGCCTTGTTTCTACTCACTTTGATATGCTAAGAATACAATTAAGCATAGTGGCCAGTGGTTAAATGAGAAAACTGTTTAATAAAAATGTTGAAATGAGTTCAAGTTACAGCTCTGCTTTCCTTTGATGAGCATTGCTTGTTGATGAAAAAGTATTACCCAATAGGTATAGGTTTGTATGCTTTGCCAAGTGTCCTACTAAGATTCATGTATTTTTTCTTCTTTGCCCCCACTCTTCTGTTAGATGAAATTCATGACTTCTAAGCCATTCTAATAAAATTGGAAGCTAAGTCTATCTAATTTCTGTGGAATTTGAGACTGTGGTCAATTGGCCAGTCCTGGAGAAGGAGTTGGTTCATGGACATGCTGGTATTTTGCTATTTGGAACGAAATAGTAAAAGGATGGATAATGTATTCCAAAATGGTACTGGTACAAGAAGAGTCTCTTTAGGTTGAGTCCATGATGAATCCACCAAGTGTTATAGAGGCTCTTAAGTGGCTTCACAATAGTCCTGGAACATTACAAGTGGATGTTAGAGAATCTTAAATTGGTGATTAATGAGCTCAAAGGTAGCACTGATGATTCCATACCATATAATATTATTTTCCAGGAGAATGTAATGAAGAAACATTTATAAAAGAGTTTATGAATAGGTATTTTAAACAGCTTGCTTTTATTTCATTTGTATATGGAATGTTAAGATACATTTTTCATAATTCTACTTAACTAAAGCTATTATGATGCCTTAAGTATATATGCAGCTTTCTTCTTGCTCTTGAGAAGAGTAACCTGCTTCTGAACCCCACCGTGCAAGAGTGGCCACTCTCCAACCTAAGTGAGTATCTTTATCATCTTGCCATTGGTTTCCTTTTTCATGATGGAGCAGAAGAGAAAGGAAATAACACTGTTGAAGTAACTATTTACTCTGCATCCATAGGACACCAAGACTCAATGCAAAAGAATCATACAATATCTGAGAAGGAATGGATGTTCAAAACTATGAGTATTACAATATATAAATATTATTCAACCCCATATTGCTTTTTAAAGTAAGATTTTAATGCTAATTTCAGTTCTTAGTTTTATATGGTGTTATAACAAAAAGGTTAATTTCACCATTATTGTTCTGATATTTAATTTATTAATCAGAGGAAGAATTTTGTTTCAGAACGCCCAAGTATAAAAAGATCATGAACCAATAGTAAAGATGCCTGGATCATCTCTAAGTAGTGATTTATAGCTTTAACCAGACTTTCCCAAATTAATACATAAAACAAAACTGACCATTGAGAATTCATATCTATAAAGAGTCAATGGTATATTCTGCTTTTGTCCCAGTGGCTTGCAAACTTGAGAGTACATGAGAATGACTTGCAGGGGTTATTAAAGACTAACTGCTCTTTCTCCTCTCCCTACCCCTCCACTTTCTCATGTTTTGGTCTTGGATGGGGCCCAGGAATTTGTATTTCTATTGCCAGGTAGCTGCTAGTACTGCAGGTCTGGGAACCACCTCTTGAGATTGACTGCTGTACCCTATTAAATGCATTTTAAAATAATAAGTGCTAACATTTATTGAGTGCTCACTATGGATAAAGTGCTTTTACATATGGAATTGTATTTAATTCTATAACAAGCCTTTGAGGTAGGCTCTGGTTTTAGCAGTGTTTTACAGATGAGGAAAACTCTGGTGTTGACCCTGTTTTACAGATGAGGAAATGGAAGGTCAAAGAGTCAATACACTTTTCTAACTCACCTGATAGTAGTAAGTGGCAGATCTGGGATTTAAGTCTAGGAATGTAGGTATAGACCTTATGCTTGTAACACCAGGCAAAAAACGATCATTGTAAGTCAACCCTTTTATATATTTACTAATTGTATTATATTTCTACTTCACATTTATTATATTTCACCAATTTAATTTTTATGAAATATTTAAAGCATGAAAATGCCATATTTTTAATAATATTCTTCCCAATTACAGATGGTGCAGTGCTTTTAGTTTCACTTCAATCTATAAATATTCAAGGAATAAACAAGGAAAAAAATTGCCTCTTATAAGATTACATTTATTAAAAATGCTCTTGTAATATGAGAAGTAAAGAAAGCAAGGCAAGAAATTTCACACTTAACATGATACTACCTATAGGAAAAAAATATATGTAGAGAGAAAACTCATAAACTTGAGACAAAAATATACCATACTGCTAACATCCATGAGAGAGTGGAGTACACTATTTGGGGGCATTTTGAAGCACCTTTTACACCACATTGCAGGCTGTTTCTTTCACAAGAACTGGAGGCCATATATTTGAGTAGAGCGGGAATGTGAATCATTTTATTAGAATTCCTTTTGCATTTTAAATTGGTGCAGGTGAATGAATGTTCCGTATGACGTCTTTTTTGTTTAAGTGTTTAATCCTCATCCACGTTCACTCCAGAACAAAAGTTAAGAGCAGAAAGAATGGCTTGTCAGAAAAGTCTTTGAGGAAAAGCCACCTTACGTGTTTCTTAGAATATTTAGCTCACAGACAGCTCACCATATACCTCAGTTCATTTTATTCAGATGACAGCCTTCTGTAGAGGGAGGCATCACTCCCATTCTTGAAAAAGGAATGAGAGATTCAGATTTTAAATAGATGTCACTAGATCCTGTGGCAGACACTTAGCCCCAGGATGTCTGTCTCCTACTCTGAGGAGCTACACTGTTCCCTGGATTTCCCTTCAAGGAAATGAGACTTTAGTGCCTACAACAAGCTGGGGACACTGTGGGAGTCATCAGTTGTTTACAACAGACGTGGGGTTTTCAGCTTCTCTATGAGACGTTTCTACTCCAAATTAACTAAGGAAGGTAAAAATGGCTTACAAAATATAAACATTAGAAAAGTGGAGTAAAGGAGGCTGTTTTTATGTTCCTGACATTTGAGAAGAAAAGGATGGATGTTCGTTTTTTTATTTGGATGGGTAACAAGGCAAACTTTTTTTTAATTTTGAAGTATTATGGGGGTACAAATGTTTTTGGTTACATGGATCACTTTTTAAAATTTTGGAATATTACAGGGATACGATGTTTTGTTTACATAAATTGCTTTTGTACCATTTGAGTCAAAGTTGTAAGTGTGCCCATCCCCCAGATACTGTGCATTGTACCCCTTAGGTGTGAATTTACCCATCCCCTCCTCACTGTTGTAATGCTTAAGTTGTGGTTGTAAGTGTGCCCATCACCCAGATCGTGTTCATTGTACCATTAGGTAGATTTCACCCATCCCTTTCCTCCCTTCCTCCTGCTTGATTTCCACTGAATTTTGCTTCTCTCTATGCACATGTGTGCTTATCAGTTAGTTCCAATTTATTAGCAATTATATGTGGTGTTTGTTTTTCCATTCTTTAGATACTTAGGATAATGATCTCTAGTTCTACCTAAATTGTTGCAAAAGGCATTAGGTCATCCTTCTTCGTGGCTGAGTAGTATTCCATGGTATATAAATCTTCTCATGAATTGATGGGCACTTGGGTTGATTCCACATCTTTGCAATTGTGAATTATGCTGCCATAAACATTCAAGTGTAGGTGTCGTTTTAATAAAATGACTTATTTTCCTTTGTGTAAACTTTTTATATCAGATGATCCTATAAAATTCACTGGAGCACAAAAACCAATGTGCTATGAATGCATTCATTCTTGCAGGCAGTGTGAATGTAAGATGCTCTCCAGAATGATATGCAAACACTACACTCTAGATCACTAAACCCTGGCACCCTCAAAGTGAGGTCCCCGGCCCAGAAACATTGACATTAGAACTTTGTTAGATCCAGAATCTCAGGTCTACCCCAGGACTCCTGGTTGGAATCTGCATTTTAACAAGACTGTCAGGTCACTTAAATATACATGAGGGTTTGAGAAAAGTTGCCCTTAGTGGTTCCCTGATCATAAAAACTGGGGCTCCATGAAGCCAAAGAGGTAGAATTGCTTTAGATGAGAATTGCTTTAGATACTAATATTAGGAGAGGAGTCCTTTGCCAGGGACGGGAAGTTTCATGAGCCACGATAGAAAAGAAGAGTTGTGCTCAGTGTCAGGCTTAGCTGGGGCTGTGTTACCCAGTGCCTGCCGGCTCATGCTGGCTCTCTATGACACAGTCAAGGCTACAGGGTGCTTGCTGCCTGAGGTCCAGCCGGCTTTGCTCATAGTTCCCAAAGAAGTCGATTGGGAGAAAATTTCTTCTTGGGCAGCTGTGGGTTACCAAGTCCCACCTAAGGTGGAAGGAGTTCCCTTAGGACTTTAGGGACCATTCCTGAGTATAATTTCTATTATAGGGCCATTAACTGATGACTCAGAAATAAAAGAACAGAGATCAAGTCGTTTCCTAGAAAATATGCTTAAATCTTGCATTTGATACAAGAATTAGTGTAAACGCAGTATTTTTTGAATAGGTGGCTGACCTACCGTGCATGTGAATGTGAGCTCCTCCTCTCAGCCCAGAGTGAATGTCTTTGTGAACTTGCATTTCCACCTTTCCCCTTCTCAGCCCCTTGGGACTGCCACTTCATGGGAACACTAGTGGCTGGTGTTAAAGTTTCACTAATTGCTTTATTATTTCATAAAGAGGCATTAATTGCTAACATAATTTCACCTTCTCCTCTAAATTGCACACTCCTTTTATGCAAAGTGACTACTTCAAACTCTTTCCTACCCCACCCCCCTTCACTTTTTCCTCCCAGTGGAGAAACAACACACAGCCCTTCTTTGGAGACCATAGGAAGTCTCTCACTGCAGCATCTCCTCCTGATCCTTCCTTGATCATGTAAAAATTTATTCAATGAAATATTGATTAAAGTTTATTTCCTGAGCTAGCAGATGGCCGTTTTCTCCAAGCCCCTTCTTGATTTCTTGTTTTCTAATTCGAGCCTATAGAAATGATTTGAAATGAAAGAACAAAATAGTTTTATACGCAGTGGTTTCCTTACTTCCTGTTAATGTCACCAATTTCATACTGTATTTTAAATTGTTAAACTGGAACTGCTCACTCCAACACACACACACACACACACACACACATCCCCTAGTAATCTCCATAGAATATACAGATGAAGGACTTTGCCTGTTTTATTCATATATTTGCAGTCCTTGGCAAGGTGGATGACCTATAGTAGGTGCTCAATAACTCAATAAAAATTTGCTTTATAATTCAAAGGTCTTTAATGTCCTTTTGATTAAGAGGATATTTTAAAATTTTGGAATTAAAATTAGCTTGAAGAATGTTCCCTTATAAACAGTTGCAGATTAAATATTTTATGTTTCTCATAAATGTTATTTGAATTCCCTGGGAAGCCCACCCTGATGTGGAGAACACCAGTGTGCAGGGGGCTTACTGGGGGTTTTCTTGAGACCAGCCATCAGGAAGGGGAGGGAAGGGAGGGAAGACTAAGGCCAGGCAGAGGGAAAAGTTGGGCAATGGTGTGGTCAAAACCAAGGCCTCAGTTGACCTGTAGGGAAGCTCTGGAGCTGGGAGAGCCCTTCAGGGTTGCTTGGAGGTGGTTGAAGGGGGCTGGACTTTCCCACAGCCAACCAGTTATAGATGTAGCTGCCCCAGGAAGGTAGCATGACTTTGGGCCAGTCCCCAAAGGGGCTGACAACTGAGTGCTGTCTGGCAGCTGCACACCCAGAAGCTGGGGGAATAGCCTGGGAGGCACCTCGCAGTACTCGCTACGGTTCGTGCGTCTCACAATAACCTTACCGGACTTTATTTTATGAACAAGCCAAATCGATGATCGAAATCATTGTTAAATGATATTAATTGTAATGTTTGGTGCAAGCAGCAGACTATAAATTTCTATGTGCAATATATCAACTGTAAAATATTCATAGATAATAAGACTAGAAAAGCATAAATCAAAATGGTGAATGTTATCTTGGATGCTTTTTTTTTGTCCTTTATTCTATGCTGAGTTGTCCATTTTAATAATTAATATTTACTACCTTAGTATAAAAATTCCCCATGGCAGTGGCTCTCTCTATCTTTTTGGCGGGGCAGCACAGTTCCTTCCCCTCCCCTACTCCTTCGTACCTCACCTGCATAGATTCCTTTACGCAGTCCCTTCCTGCTTGCTTTTGTGCCTATTCTTGACATGTTGCCCTGGCCCTCTTCCCATGTTCCTCGCCCAGTCTTGCTTTTCTTGGAGACACTTGTATCAACTACCTTTGCCTGGATTAAACCCTTTTGTGAATTCACAATGATCAATTATAACAAGGTATCAACATTTTCCATCACTTCCTCTCCTGCGGGCAGAGTGAGCCTGTAATGATGGTTAGTTATGTCTGCAGGATGTTATTTTCATCATTTGAAGGAGAGAGAGCCATGTGTTATATTGTCTGTAGAGTAATTCACTTTAAAGATACTTCAGTGTAAACAGGACACTGCTACATGCGTGTGTTTTCAAGTTAACATTATTTTTTTACCCTTGGCTTAGATAATTAACAGTTGAAAAGCCTCAGTCAAGAGTCCATAATCTAGGTATGGTCACTGGGCCCTTCAAAAATTGGGACCAAAATCCATACCATTGGGTTTGATGATTGGCAAAAGGTATGCTGGAGACACGTAGCTGTTGATGAAATGAGTGGTGTTAAGTTATATATATGGTTAGAAATATTGTCAAGGCCCTACCACTGTTGTGTGACTGAGGTGTCAGATTCCAGAAAATCCTACATTCTAGTAGAGTGTTTTGAGTGTTGGGCTTAGGGCTCAGAGTCTAGAGCCCTGTGGGTACCACAACACCCCGACTCCAAAGGACTCAGTCTCCTGAACTGACTTGAGATTGGCTGTTCCTGCCACCTTGGAGTGAACTCTCTGCCCTCCTGGAAAGTGGGAGAAGAGAGGTCCCAGCACCTGAGGACAGGGAAAGAGACTTCTCCAAATCATAAATACAGGCTATGTGATATTCAGAGTCTGCTGGGTAATGAATACATGGACATCAGGCTGAATTGGGTCTAAAACTGGATTCTTTTAAACCACATGATGTTGCCGGGGCAGGATTATTCATGTCTCACCCATTTCTAACCATCTGAGGATGTTGGTATCTACCAAATGAATCTCCCAGTTGGCGGTATGCACGTTATGTACTTAGATGTTATGGGCCATTCTGGAGTCTTCATCTCACACTTGCTTTTCTGCTAGAATTGTACCAACTATTTTGATAATGAAAACTCTGAGGTGGGCACTTAGGGAATTAAAACCATAGGAACTGCTGCACCCAAGGAGAATCGAGGGTGCCAACTTGGTAGAAACATTTTGGCATCTAAAACTTACTGCAGGGTACAATATTGTTTAAAGCTCAGAAAAGCACAGCTTAAAAAAGCAATCCTATGGCACATACTATGTAATTTTCAAGATAAATTACTATTTCTAAATAATAAAGGAATGATGGAGTTATCAGTACAAAAGAATTTTCATATTTCTGTTTTAGATACCTAAGTGCATATTGTTCTGAGTAATTTTAAAGACAATACACCAAAGCAAGATCTTTCAAATCCACAGTTTTAGATTGTTTGAAAATACCATTAATCTCTTTATAGCCTTCTTTTATGAAAATATTTCTAAATCTATTTGAAATTTTGCCTTGAATAAAGCTTAAACCATCTACATAATCTTGGGTTAACTCTGAAGTCCACTTTCATATTCATCGTTATGCTAAAGATCTAGTAAATCCATTGCACGCTCTGTATTTAGGAGACGGCAAAACCAGTTTCCAAACCAAGCTTTATTTGATTATGTTCCCATGAGAATATTGCTTTTTATTGAATCATTTTTTTTCCCTGTGAGTTTCTCTTGAGCACCAAAGCAGAGTTAAAAATAGATCAAAGATGGCTCAAATTATGCAGAACCATACTGTGTATTTCTTATTTATGAACTATAGAAGAATTCTCCCTTTTATTTGTCTCCTTTTCTGAATATCTACAAATAAAATGTACTTTATTGAAAGAAGCTTTGGCTTTACAGAGCATTTGATTTTTTTAACTGAAATTAAATAATCCATTTAGTAGCATCCCCAAATATAACAATATCTCTTTTTGTAATCTATGATTTTTTTACACAGCTAATAGAACACTAATGCTAAGTAAAATGGAAACAGTGCTGCCTTTGGGTTTAGCCTTGATTTTAGTTTCCTTTTGACCAGTAGATAGCAACCTTTACTTTTCCAAATCTCACAGCCAGCTACGATAGTATGTGGCCATGGGCGCCTGTTTTCTGCAATGCCATTTCCTGCCAGCACCTGTCTGTCCAGGTTAGCACAGTGTGATCCTGGGGTTTCTCTTCCCAAACATTTTCATCAGACCACTCATGTTAACATAGGCTCCTGTTGGAAAATCAAAAGTTCAGCTGTGTCCCTTGAAGCAAGTAGCATAAATTGCCAACCCCAAACAGCTCTGCTCTATCCTGGCAGCCTCTGTGGCCACCTCCCTCTAATGGTAAAAGCAAGCTTGATGTTTCCACAGAAGGCAGGACACTTGCCTGTCCAACTGGAAGGCCTTGTTCTCTTCAGAGCTGTGTCACTACTGGCTTCCTTTGTGGCCCCTGGCTCAGCTTCTATACCAGAAATCCACTGTGGAACGGCCAGCATACCCAGCTTCCCTCCGCCCATCTTCTGTGATGCAGTGTCAGGCTGGCTGGGCGGGGTTTGGCATTGGCGTGCAACTAACTGGACATTTGGGGCAGAGTCCTGTGAGGACCTGGGCACTGCTTTGCTCGAAAGTCCCTGACATCAGCCCCAGACTCTGCACCTCCCTTGTGGTGGTTTCCAGGAGATCTTGTTTCCCATTCCAGTCAGGGCTGCCCCAATCCCTCTGATATATTTCAATTACTTTGACTTTTGAAAATCTCCATGAGATGGAGGACGAGCTCCTGAATATATATAATAAGAAATTTCATTTTTTACGTGACCCACTAGGAATAAAAACTCTTCATTTCATGGGTTGCTGTGTTTTCCTTGATGAGCTTACTGTGAGTACACAAATGAAAAGCCAGAGAGTCATTCTATAAGAGCACGGCTTTGAGGCTCTAAAAATAATCACGCTTCCAAAAAGCTTCTGTGCATACAGCTTGTGCAGCTTGGCTTCAAGTTACCTCGATGCCTCCTTGATGGATGATATTGTCATTTGACACCAAGTACAATTGCAGGCGTAACAATATGTTCGTTCTTTCTGAACCCTGTATGAGATTCTCAGGCTTAGAGACCGATTGTGAAAATGACATTGATTGATAAATCCCCTAGGAGCTTTTAAATGTGACTCTCTTTATATGTATGCTCATACTGCATGTTTTTTTTTAATTAACTCTTTTAATATTGTTGTGTTGCTATGATATTATTCTAGTTTATTTACTTTCCTAGAGAATTCTGTTTAAATCTGTTTAGAAAAACACCCTTAATGCATCTGAGTATCCAAGTCATAAACCATTGCCGTTATCTTGACTACACCCCAGGGTACTACCTGTTAGGAAGTCGTTCATTACACAGATGTTTACCGGTAAGCCTCTGCGTCCGCTTTCTCTGTTAGGGGCTGAGAGAAATAGAAAGCATAAGACCACCCTCTCTTGTTAACAGTATACATTAAGTTTAGAGGGCAGGTTTATATGAAATGTGACATAGTAGTTTTGAAGAGTGTCATCTGTGACAGAACTCTTGGGAAGAAACTGTAACTAGAGAAGCAAATAATAAAAAGTCCCAGAGATGCGTTGGAACCACTATGGACTCCACCTCCTCTCCCATCTAAAGAAGAAGTGAAGGGAAGGGGCCTCAGAGTTTGCTGAGGTGGAGTGAATGTTGGGAGACCCTAGGTCTGAGTCCACCTAGATGTGGGTATGAAGGGGTGGGATGGAGGTGGAGGGAAGGCTCACAGACGGGAGGGAGTCTGGTGGAGACTTGGCAGGTGTGCCAGTGTGAATCGTATGGTCAGGCGTGATGTGTCTTGTGCATGAGGATCCTGGTTCATTCGCACACCAGCACTGATGGCAGCCGTGGGTGCAGCCCGGGAGCAAGTCCTGCCAGCTCTCAGGGAAGAGCAGGGCCCCTGGTGCCAGCTGCCTGGGTTCCAAGCCAAGCTCTGCCGTGTGTAGGCTCCAGGACTTGGTACATGGCATTCCAATTCTTTGCATCTTAGTTTTCTTTTTCTTTTATTTTATTGTGGTAAAATATACCTAACATAAAATTTAGCATTTTAACAATTTTATAAGTGTATGATTCAGTGTCATTAAGTGCATTCACAGTGTTGTGCAGCCATTACCACCATCCATTTCTAGAATGTTTTCATCTTCCCAAACTGAAACTCAGTGTCCATTAAACCACAACTCCCCATCCTTACCCCCAAACCCACAACCTCTCTTCTTCTTTCTGCCTCTTTGAATTTTCCAACTCTAGGCTCCCCTCATAAAAATAGAATCATACATTATTTGTCCTTCTGTGTCTGGTTTGTTTCACTTAGCATTGTCTTCAAGATTCATCCATGCCGTAGCATATATCAGCATTCCATTCCTTTTTAAGGGCAAGTAATACTCCGTCATATGTAGGTAACATGTTTTGTTTATGCATTCACCTGTCGATGGACACTTGGGTGCTTCCTAATCTCTTGACTACTGTGAATAATGCTGCTGTGAACACTGGGGTACAGGTGCCTGTTTGAGTCCCTGCTTTCAATTTTGGGGTATGTATGAAGGAGCAGAATTGCTGGATCAAATGGTAATTCTGTATTTAAATTTGCACCTTAGTTTTCTTATATATGAGATGGGGATCCTGATAACTCTTAACACATAGGGATGTTCTGAGGGTGGTTAATACATACAAAGTGCTCAGGCATGTTTAGAAGAGGCTGGCATGTGACAGACACGAGGAAGTGCTGGCTGGTATGATTTTACCTGAAGGCACAACCTAGCCCTGGGTTCAGCCTGCTTGGAGAGGACCTGGAGGTTGAGACCTGAACATCAGTACCATCTCCAACAGGGCAGCATATACAGTAAGTCCTCCCGGATGTCCTCAGTAGGTTCTTGGAAACTGCAGCTTCACTCAAACAGTGTGTAACAAAACCACTTTTCGCATAGGCTTATTGATACCAACAAGAGTTAACTTCCTATGGTATATTTCTGATCACAAAAAATCATCAAACTTCTAAATAATGACCAAAACACTTCTAATGTTAAATATGAAAATAAATGTGGGTTATACATACCTTTAAGAAAGATTAATGAAAAGCAAGGAGAATAAAGATTTTCCCAGTTTTTCTAATTCAGAATCACAGGTGGCCCGAGCCTGTCCCGGCGGCTGAGGACAAAAGGTAGACACCAGCCCTGGACAGGCCACCATCCCATCGCAGAGCGCACTCACACACGCCTACACTCACACCGCGGCCACAGAGGTGTGCCAGTTCACATGCATGGCTTCAGGATGTGGGAGGAAACCAGAATGGCCAGAGGAATCCATGCAGATGTGGGGTGGACTTGCACCTCTAGCACATAGTGGCCCTAGCTGGGAATGAACTTTTATTGTTACAAAGAAACGACATTGAATGAAACAACGTTATTCGAGGGGCTGCTGCACCTGCTTGTAGTGTTGGCCAATCTATCCTTTTGGTTCAAAGTGATACTGTTTTTCCTCCAGCTTCTGATATCTCTGGTGTCTCATAGGTAGGTGATGGGATATTATGTATCATTATCTACATAGTATCTCAGCCTACAAAGGCTGACATCTGATTCAAATGTTTAAATTTAACCTCTTCCTGAATTCTTTGAAGAAACAAAGTATGCTTATGTGTTTTTAACTTGTAAGTGTTATTCATAGTATAAAAAGACAATATATCAGTTTGTGCAGCCAGTACTCTGAAATATCGCTTGTGTTGGCAAGCGCCTCCTGGTGAAGGAGAATATTCAAAGACAGGGTTTCCTGTTAAAAATTCAGCACACTGTGCTCTAAGTGCTGTGAGTTGGGCTAAGTATGAAAAATCTCTTTTGATATGTAACTCAAGCGTGGTTGTTTGGCCGTAGCTAAGAAGCCCTAAAGCACTCGAGAGTGTATTTTGTATAAGGAAGTTAGTACCATGACATACTGCTTGCTGCCACTGGGGAAAAGGTCATCTTGCAATAAACTACAGCCCTACAGAGAATCTGCTTTTCTAAATTTTAGTTACAATTAAATATTCTATTCAAATTCTTTTCAAATAATATCATGCAAAGTATTTGGAGAATTGTGAGTGAGCTATGGATCAATGAACACAGAATATAAAGGAGTCAAGTAAAAGCACAACATTGTAGTCTTTTTTTTTAATGTCTGCTTCCTTCACATGATAATGGATGCAATCAGTTTTGTGAAGTGAATTGATTATACATACATAATTTGATATATGGTACAAGCCCTAGTGCATATTGTCACCAGAAAACATTTGTACCACATTTGTTTTGTTATGGGCAATAATTTTGTTGAAGTGTGTAGATGCTTTGTTGAGTAAAGAAAGGGTGGACTTTTTTAGAGAGAGAAACTTGTTGAGGAGAATAGACAGGAGCTATTCTCTTCCCATTCATCTCCAACATCTGTCTTCAAATTGCCTACAATCCTTTTGAGGAGAGCTTGGTAGAGGAAAGAAACAGTGTTAACACAGGGTTCTCCAAGTCACTGTGATTGTCCTTACTGCCCCCTCCCCATTAACACAGTGAGGACTGAAAGGTCCCTTCATTGGTCCTTCTAGACACAAAAGAACAATAAAAATCCCCTGTTTGCTGATGCTTGAAATTCCATTAGCTAAAGAACAAAAGCATTTTATTCTGCAACTTGCAACAAAAGTACTTTGGATTTAATGCCTTAGTGTGATTGTGTTTGAGTCAGGGGGTAATAAGTCAAAGAAACAATTAAAATGACTGTGTTTTGTTAGGAGGTGAAAGGGCACACGTTGTCCTGAGTGCCTGAAATGGGGGCGAAGGGAGTTGGGCAGAGGGGACGTGGGAAGGTGGAGGTCACGGTGCGGCATGTGAGGGGCAGGGTGCCAGGGCCAGGGCAGTGAGAGGACCGGAGGTTCCAGCACCGGGCTTTAGGGCCTTACAGTTAACCTCCCGTCAGTCCTCCTGCCTTTGTCTGGGGCAGTTCCAAAAGGAGCTGCCTTTAAAGGACTTTTTTTCTGAACAAGCATTTCTGCCCATTATGATTTATGAGGATAACTTTATAAACATGGTTGAATTTGTGCAACCAGGAGATTAATTAGCTGAGGAATCTCTCTGACAATAACATAAGGTAAAGCACCAGAACCCAGGCCATGGTGGAGTCCTGTGCTCATGCATGGTGGGGAGAGAATGAGAGGCACAGCCACCTGCCCCCGTTCACAAGGAGCAAGAGGGGCTCACTGCAATACTGGCCATGGTGAGGGTGCTGGTCAAGAGTGAGAGCAAGTGACACAGCTGAGAAGGGTGGGTGGGATTTGGGTACATGAAGAGGAGGAGTCTGAGCAGACAAAAGCGAGCAAGAGCAGATGCAGGGAGTCCTCTGTGTATGGAATCTTTTCAGACACCAGTGAATGGACCGATCTATTCTTTCATTATATTTCATTTGGAGATGACATGGCATCGTCACTATTATGTATTCAACCAAAATTCCTCTCTTAAGAGATGTAGACTGCAACCTGTGTTACTCTGCATTGGACCACTAAACCTGTGCACACCTGATTAGTGCTCTTTTGTAGGTTTGTGAGTATCCTGGTATAGAGTCATAAAATATAAATTTAGCATTGAAGGGTTCTGTTCTGGGTGCTGCAGCTTAGGATTGTTCATTGCCGAGGGACTCCATGGTCAGGCAATGATGCCTCAATACCTATTCTCTGTGCACTTAGGTTTACTGTGCACTAATGTCACATTTACATTTTTATGTTAAAAAATATGAAATTTTGTACAGCATAGAAACAAATTCAAATCAGAAACCATAAGAATCTTAAAAAATAATCTCATGTGATTTGAAAATAACACTATTTTACTTCCATATATTACCACAGATACTGTAGAATGATTTGCCTTAGAGCTGGAACAAGCCTTGGAGAAAATCTAATTGCTATCCTTCATAATGGTATTACATATTAAGCTTTCAGCATGGGCACTTATTGTGGAATAAGTGTGAAATTACTATCAATGGTTACTTTTTTGAAAAAAAAAAAACAACCTACATATGCAATAGCATACGACATGGGGAAGCCATCCATTGCATATAACCAAGCCAAATAGATCCACTGTAACTTTTTGATACCAGAAATATTAGATAATATGTGTTGAAAATGCCCTCATTTTTCCACCAGAACTTGATTTTAAAACTAATTAAATGCATGTATGCATCTATACAAAAAATATATGTGTACCTGTAGCTTATAGAGATAGTACTTATCATACAATATTTTTCTATGTCCAAAAATTTCTGTCTGCTCCTTTATCATCCAAGAATGATTCCTGTGTCTGTCTAGAATAATGGGATTTAATTAGTCCTGAATAATGCAATCTGATACCTGCTGTGGCCCTGTCTGCCATCTTGTCATGAGTAGGCTGTGATAAGAATGAATGGGAAATACTGGTTTTGATATCTCTGGACTATGTGTAATTTAAATTTTCACTAAGAAACTCTCATTCACATGGAGAAAGAGTTGGCTTGCTGTAGCAAATCATCATTGTGAGTGCTGATTTGATATTGTCTCCCTGTAGATACAGCTTGGGTAGAATGTTGAATTCTAACATGGATAATAGAGTTGATTGTAGTCTGTGGCAATGCTTTGGGAGAATGATACTAACAAAACACCAGATTGTGATGATGGGTTTATTATTAGAAACTTAGAGTTTTACAGCTGGAAGGGAACTGATAGGTTTCAGATGAAAACTAAAGCTTGAATGTGAGGTGACTTGTGCACAATCCCAAAGCCAAGACTATAGCTGGATCCCTGAGACTTCCAGTCCAGGACTCTTTCCACTAAACCACACAGTACAGAGATTGAAGAATAAATTACACTTTGGTCCTGTTTGTCATGCAGAATTTACAATCTGTGTTCCAACATGTAGATATACAAAAATCTGTTTAATCAGCAATATTAAATAGATTGCACTCTATTTAAAATTTATCTATTTCATATTTAACATTTTTTAAATTCTTACCCTGTGTGATGTCAGAATTAATAGCCAATTATCATGCAGTGTTTCTGTTGGATTTAAGATGGATTTCTGTCTTCACCATGCTTTATGTTTGTTGTGTGCAGCTGATGTCAGACAGCTGGATAGACCATGTAGGTTACAGCAGTGCTCTTCAAATATGTAATCAGTTATCAGCAAAAGTCAGGAAAGGAGAGCTTATAAATTATTCTTGTTGGTAGTGCATCCATTGTCACGTGTCACTGTAATGGAATGCATTGCTCACTATACCCTTTCCTAATGGGTATGGAACATTGACTATGCACCATTTATTCAATGAGCATTTGTTATGTTTGCTGTTCCTGACACCATGTCTAGCTTCAGAAGGGATGATCTTTGCCTCAGTGGAACTACAAAAGGGGCTAATATGTGACCAGCACTTAATAGACATTTACTAAATGCCTAACCTCTGCCAGACACAATGTTAAAACCAGAATACTAATGTGTGGCAAACTATTTGAAGAAAGCTTGGAAAATCCCAAGGAAGTGTGAACTATGCATTAGTTTAATGGTGATAGTGATTAAAATGATGAGAACAGACATGCATTGAGCATTTACTATGAACCAAGCATCGTGTGAAACATTTAATCTGGGTTATTCATTTGATCTTCAGAACAACTTTCTACGGTAAGAACTATATTATTATCCCCTTGTAAAGAATGATAATGAGAAATAGAGGCCAAGATAGATTAAATAAATTGTCTGAAAACAACCAAGGAAGGCTCACTTAAAGAGAAGAGGCCTCAGATATGTGCCTTGATGTTAAGATAAGATTATTTTTTAACATTTTGATGGTTAGGGGAGACAGTAAAATTGAAAGTGCTATTGAAAGGTAAATAAAATTAAGAAATGTATGGCCATTTTAATTTTGAAAAACAAAACCCCAAACCTTTGACTGTGTCATTTTTCTGAAATGCTGAATTTTCCTTTAATATGAATGTTTATTATATTTCTAAGGGGTAGTAAGTATATCATCGGCTTGAAGATTCAAATTACTCTTATACTTTCCTATAACTTAAAATACAAAATACAGAAAATAAGAAAATAATGAAAACTGCATTAGGTAGACTATAAACCAAATAGCAACAAGTAGTTTATTTTTTCATTTGTTCTCTTAGGTTTTATATTCACACTATTCCATTGCAAAATGTAAATCTTCATCATCATTAGCATTTCTCCTAAACAGAGATCCTGACTATTGCAAATTGTTAGGTGCTAAGCTCTGGCATATGGTAGTTGAAATAACACAGCTTCCCCACAAAAGCTGCTGAAAAATCGGGGCTGCCCATCTGACGGGGAAAAGCAGGGAGCACAATGACTGAAGAGTTGGCGCAGGGTGAAGGCAGCCACAAGCAGGAGGGCCACGGGCCATGGCCACGGCCAATCTACACAGCGTCAGCTCCGATGTGAAGGAAATGAAATAAGGTCTCAGAGAGTCCCAGGGGTGGCAGGTTGCAATGACTGAAATCAAGGTCTGATGCTAAACCGTAGGCTTCTTGGAAACAGTTGTAAAAGGGGTTCTTCTGCCATAAACTTAATCACTTCAGGCCTAGTACAAACCTTACTCCACCCCCATGAGTTTTGGCATTCCTGCTCAGTGAGAGGGTGGTTAAAGCCAGCATGACTTAGTGGAGGATTTATACTCCTCACAAGTATTACAGGCTGGCCGGGTCCTTCCCTTTAATCTAGGTTGATTTTAGGATTTCATGGAGGCAAGGCCATGGTGATACGTGGAGTCAATCATTCTGATGCCGTTGGCCCAGGATGTAGAATGTAGTGGGATGTGGAATGCAGGCAAAGCAGACCCGAGCCTTGTTGGAAAAGAGAGCCCTAAAGGAGAGATATTTTGAATAGTCTCTCCTCATCCGGTCAAGTCACAGTTTTTAGAGGAAGGCGGGATTAAAGTTTACGGCCCTACTCCTTCCTTCCAGAAAATACTTAGTAAACATATCCTATGTGTTGTGACTCCTGGATCTTACACAGTAGTGTGAAAAGACACAAACACATTATTCTTTTATCTGTATTCTATGGCTTTTTTCCATTTTTAATTTTTCTTTTTTTTTCTTTTTTAAACTTTTTTTGTTAAAAACTGAGATACAGACACACACATTATCGAAGGCCTACACAGGGTCAGGATCAACAAGACGGCATGAGGTGATAGGAATTTTTCAGCTCCATTATAATCTTATGGGACCACTGTCTGTTGTCGACCAAAATGTTGCTATAAGATTTATGACTGTATGTGAAACTTTATACTCTTTGACTAACATCACCCTATTGCCCTATCCCCAGCACCTGGTAACCCCACGCTGCTCTCTGCTTCTATGAGTTTGAATATTTTATATTCCACATAAAAGTGAGAGCATTACAATATTTGTCTTTTAGTGTCTGGAGATACAGTACACAGTATGGTGACCGTAGTTAAATTGTGTACTTGAAATTTGCTAAAATAGTAGATCTTATGTGCTTTTGCCACAGAAAATAAATAAGAAAATGGTAACTATGTGAGATAATGGATATGTTAATTAGCTTGATTGTAGTGATCATTTTACAGTGTATAAGTATATCAAAACATCAAGTATACTTTAAATATGCAAAATTTTTATTTTTCAATTATGCTTCAATAAAGCTGTTAAAAATTACTTAAGTAATACGATCACTTAAATTAGTGTTACCCTATTGTAGAGAGAAAAATTTAGACATTTTGAGTATTACTTTAACTTGGTTTTTATATGCAAGTAATTTGGTTTTGGTGGGGACAGATAGTAAAGCTTGACGTTTTCACATTTCTTCTTAGATTAATTAAGCTTTAGCAGAGTAATTAAATTAAATGTAAAACTATGGAAGGTCAAATTAGGCCAGTAATTTAGAGATAAGAGGAAAATCTCATGATTTGAGTTTATTTTGTGCTCTGTGCTTAGCAGTGTGTACTTCACATATCTTATATGGAACATAACCACAATGGTCAAATGTTGCTTATTTCAAAACTAGAACTTCCTGAAATCTGAAATACTGAAATTTCTTTTGATATTGGAAAGTAATTATTATACTTGCCCAAGAAATTTATATTTCGTGTGCAAGATTCATTTTAGGTAGCAGTAACTATGTGTACATCACCAACTACAAGTTTTGAAATTGGGAAGTTTAAGTTCTACAGATTCAGTTTTCTCTTTCAAGATTGTTTAACTTTTCTGTGTCCTTTTATTTCCATATTAATTTTAAGACCAGCTTGTCAATTTCTGTAAAAACAGAAAAAAAAAAAGATTCTGATAGAGATTAGGTAGACTATAAACCAAATAGCAACAAGTAGTTTAAACCTGTAGATTAATTTGGTATGAATATTGCTATCTTTACATATTAAGTTTCCCTATCTATGAACATGGACTATTTACATTTATTTATATCTCCATTTTATTTTCATAGTGCACATTTGCACTTATTGTGTTAAATTTATTCCTAAGTTGATTCTATTATAAATTAAATTGTATTTTTAATTTCATTTTTGGATTGTCCATTTCTACATTTCTAGTGTATAGAAATACAAATGAGTTTTTATTTATTTATTTTTTTTAGAGATAGGGTGTCACTGTAAGCTTATATTGATCTTGTGTCCTGCAACCTTGCTGAAGTTGATTATTAGTTCTTAAAGTTGTTTTATGGATTCTTAGGATTTTCTTTATTTCAAGATCATATCATCTTCATATAAAGATAGTCTTACTTCTCCCTCTCCTATCTGGATGCTTTTTATTTCTTTTTCTTGCCTTATTGCCTTGGCCAGGACTTCCTTTACCATGTTCAGTAGAAGCTGCGAGAGTGCGCAGTCTTACCTTTTTTCTGATTTTAGCAGTTACGATTTGTTTAAAGATGTGATTACTTATAAGTAGACATAAGTAATTTGTGGTGACTCTGAAAATTCAGTTAGTCTTCATCTATTTCTTATTTAATAATAATGTGCTTATTGTACTTATAATACTAAGCTAAGTATTTTTGAACTGAATTGAACCATTAACAAGTTTTCTATTAACTGTACTAAAAGACTTTATGATAGATTCTATAATATTTTGGAGCCTTTTAACAGAAAATTGTGCTTTTGAATATTTAAATTTTCTACATGTATAACACATGAACTTCTGCTGATATTCAAACATGAGTGTTATTTTAACGCCCATTGTGGTGCTATGTTCATAAAATGACATGGTTTGTACTGTTGTAAAAATAATGTGATTGCATTCTTGTGGTTTGCTTTTATGTCAAAGATAGCCAAATAAAAAAGAAATTCAAAGATATGGTGTGGTATGGTGCACCTTACCATACCTAGTATTAACCTTAACCTAGTTTTGCCACTTGATTATAACATCTTGAATCCTCTTAACCATAAATTAAATACCAACATGGACTTCTACCTACTACGTAGTCAAGTGGAGCTCTTGCTGGTTAAAATACATCTTAAACCGAGTTTCTATCTGACATTCTATTCCTCTCTTTCTAATTTTTCACATTGCGTTCCTATGGTCTTGTCAGCAGAAAGAGGATAGTAGCTTCATTTTGTCTGCAGAGTTTCACATCATTAACCTTCCCGTGTCACTTTTATTATACAAGGGAAATGAATAGCCTAATATTTGAGGAAAATCACTGCAGTATTCCCCATGCTGAGAAAATACATTTTCAAAGTGGGATGGCCATCATGCTTCCACAAAGAAAAGCATCTTCCTTTCATTAGCAAATTTATTCATTTTATTTATTTAGGTGTGAATTGATGAGATACAGATTTTTGGTTTGTTTGCCCCATCTTTAAGGAAATTTGATTGATTCCATTTTATGTTCATACTGTGTGTCGCAAACATTGTAACACATTCTTTTGATGTGGTGCAAAAAAAGTATTTGAATATATTTTATAGAAATATCACTGCATATGATTATTTTGAGATGTGGGCGGTGTGTGCACACATGTTTGCATCTTATGCAGAAGTTCAGAGTCTAAGCAAATGGGTACTTTAGAGGTTTGTTTTTGTATTTCCTGTACAGATGCCTAAAATGCCAGCTCCTTTGCGTAAACTGTCACTGCACATTCATGCAGCACTGCTTTTTGAGGTCACACTATGACATTTAGAGAGGAGAAAATTTTTATATTGTAGACAGTTTAAAGGACACAGTAAAATAAGCTTGACAGCTGATCACCCTTGAAATGTGTTGTGCAATTACATATAGAGAAAATGGTTTTTAAATATTTGTATTATACTCACGCTCTTAAACATTTTAGTACCTCAAAATCCATCGTATGAATGCAGCCAGCTGTCAGGAAAAGAAACATAACTAACTTCTCTCCAGAACAAGACATATATTTACACTGCATTGTTTTTTTCAAGGGCTAGATTATCTTGCATGTATAGCCAGGTTGTAGGCTTTATCTCAAATCTTTACATATGTCTGTGTGTATATATATATGTGTAACATATGTTTATATATATATATGTATATAAAGACAAGATAAAGCCTACTATCTGGCTATCTCTATACATAGTATCAAAACTATTGAAGCTAAATGTGAGTGCATTTATTAAACTACTTCTTTTTTTATAAATATATGAAAGTGGAATTGCTGAGTCAAAGGCATGTTTGTTTTTAGTGCATTTGATCTTGAAATAAAGAGCTGAATATTTGCCATGGAAAGGTGTTGGACAAAGACAGAAGCCTATGGAACGCCAGAATTAAAAATGGGAGAGGATTTCTTAAGATGTCTTTTCTTCTCAGTATTCCAGCCTTAAGCTCAGTGCTTGGAATATAAAGGGGAAATTAACAGGCAGGAGAAAAATGAAAGATAAAATAATTATTTAGGACAAGATGCCTGTTTTTACTACATAGCTAGAAATTAGATATCCAGCCCCAAAATGTTCCCAAATGAGTTTGTCTATCACCCCCCAAATTTAAGGAAAATGGAATGCAGGGGGAAATTCTTGAAGTCAAAGGTCCTGGGTTTTATTCTTGATTCCCTACGCCGTAACCTGGGGCCTGTCATTTGCCTTTCCCAGCCATCAGTGGGGCGGGACACCTGCCATCTCCCCTTCCCAGGGCCATGGTTCCGGATCAATTATTCTAATTCCCTGATACATCCTGGGTTAAAACTTTGGTTTTAATCTTTGCTTACTACAGACAGAAACCAAATGGAATCCTATGTCTGTGACTCATTAAATGTTAGGTATATTTTTCTTAAGAAAGTGAAATGACCTTTAACATGTTCTGAGAAAACATGACAGAAATGCTGGGAGTAATGATTCCTTTAAAGAATAACTCCAATCAACTCTCAGCAAGACAACGTGAAATGCCACAGGACTTTTACCATGCACAGCCTTATTATCATAAAGTTCAAATTCTTAGACATGGTACCATATTATCAAAGTGTCCTGTTTGTCATGTAGAAAGTCTTCAGTATGTTCCTACTTCTAGATGTGATGATGAAAGCTAGAGACAGAATTTCTATTCAAATGCATTTAAAATATGAGTGTATTTTTCCATCATTTTTAGTTGTTTCTTACATACTTTTTAATGTATAATTATAGAGTCTTAGTAATAATAAAAGGAAGTACAAATTAAGGTTATTCAAATAAACAGACATAACCACAAGATAAAAGTTGTCAGACATGATAACCAGACAAACTCAATAGTACTTCTCAAACTTTCCTGAGCATAGGGAATCTGGGATCTTGTTAAATGCAGATTCCAACTGCTTAGTTTTGGGAAGGGGCCTGAGATTCTGCATTTTTGACAAGCTCTTAGGGAATACCCATATTGCCGTGATCAAAGATCACAATTTAATTAACAAGGATTCTGGTCATAGAGTAAAATTCAGACGTTTTAAATATTATTTTTTTTCTTTTCTACCTTCCTTGGGAAGCTTTGATTCTATTCCTAAAAGTTACAATAAGCACTTCTGTCATGGTGAGAAGGGAGAGCCCTCTCTAGCAAAGGTGAGAAATTTGAACACGTTCCCCAGAAATGCCTGTTTGGAACAGCTGTGTCTAAGCTGAAATTTAAATGCATTTCTGCCTAAAGAAAGGCAAGGGGCCTAGATCCACTTTCTGTATTTTTCCTACTTGAGAGGTTCTATATTAGTTATACATTTAAAATATCTATAAAGAATAATCATTTTTATTTACCTTTTCTTATTTCTTATTTCTTTACTTCTCATTTATTTTACTTTGACACTCTTGCGGTTTCTTTTACCTACTGCTCACTTTCTCCATCCTGTATTTATAAATATTCTCCTGCTTTCAAGCTTCTCCATCGTAACCTACTCTTTAACCCTCATACTTTTCTTGCTTTTTCTTATTATTCACTTTCTTTTCTTTTCTTTATTTTCCTCTAAAAGTCTACTATTGGATGTGAGAAACAGGAGAAATGTAAAGCTGTTTTGAACTAGATACATGTTATAAAACATCCTATGGGATGGCTTTTTAAATAATTTCTTTTTATAGTTCCACAATGTGTGTAATTTCTGGCATCTTCTCTCTGTTTTATAAGTACCTTTTATAAGTCTAAATGCCTGTATTTACAGAGAATTGTTCCCTTTAGCCAATAAAACCCAAATATGTTCACTGATGCAATGCCTTAGGGGAACCAACAGAATGCTAGCCCTTCGAGTTTCTGGAAATGTGTTCCATTTTATTAACACTTTATTATTTGATCTTCATGGTACTCTTTTGTCTTTTAAGGCAGTTGACTGGTTATTGTCTTAAATAAAAATCAAAAGATATAAAAAAGTTACCTATGTCAAAGGCAAATCATGTTAACATCATATTAAAGTCACCTCAATTTAATTGTATTTCTAGTTATTCTCTCCCATTCAAACATTAATATTACCTCTTTTGTAGTTTGAATGAAGACTCGGAAACTGTGCTGTACCTTAGGGAAATTTTTTATGTTACATTTATTTTTTTCTAACTCTAAGCATTTTTTATTTCTGCATGAATGTTAAAAGTTTTTCAGAGTACAACATAAAAGAGATTATTTCACTTGATAATGTGCTGATATATGGTGTTTGGGGCTATGTTAAAGAAAACCAACATTCTCATTTGCACTAGCATATCAGAAGTGGAAGGGAAACACTGCCTCTCTAGCTCCACGTCTGTTGTTTCAACCTGAAGTTTCAGGAATGTGGCAATTGTTTGCTTAGCAGAATGTCATCAGAAATGCAAGGAAAAAAGTCAGATCTTATGTTAGCCTCAAACTTTGTCTTCAAATGCAAGTGTTGAAGAAAGAACCTTTACTGCAAAACTGATTCCTGATTTTGTCCATAAGAAAAGGAAATGTTCACAATTAAAATTCTTTTGGCCAGAGGAGAGATGAGCTGTTTCCAGTAGCTGAATTATTTCCTTAGAATAACTCCTTAGAGATAGTAGAATATTATTCCATATACTTAAAGTTATTTTAAATCCTAATAACCACAACAGAAAATTGAGGACCTCAAGATAAAGATACAGTATATATGGTAAGTCATGTAACTGTATGTCACCTTCCTCAGTAGCAAATGTCAACAAAATAAACTTCTACTTCTTTATATGCCCAAAGCATCATGGCATGAGACTTACCTATCATTTGCTGGAGTTCAGCCCACTCAAAGAGTTACCGCTGGGTGTTTCTGAACATTACTCCTGGGACCTCCTCGCCGGGGCTGTAGAACATGCCACTCCATTGCTTGTCCTTGGACTCATCAGGTCATCTGCTGCAACTGTTGCTGTGGTCTGGGTGCAGCCACCTTTCCCTCTACTGTTCACAGCCACTCATCTTCCGACTCCAGGCTGTGAGACGGGAACCTGCACCATCTAGTTTCCCACAGCACAGATCACCGGGAGCGGAACATTATAAAGACAAGGCAGAAAGCCCATGGAGGAAATGGCTTTTGCCCACTCTCAGACTGGCTTCTTTCCAGTTGGGAGCCCATTCTAGACAACTTCTCAGCAGCCTTTTGGAGGGAAACACCTTGTGCCTTATCATCACACCTTGGAACCCACGTGGCACCTCCCTTGTGCCACCATACAGGGAGGAAATCCCTTCCCACTCAAAAGCCCAGCTCCTTCCTGCCTCTGAGTGGTGGAGGTGGCACATATACCTCTCTCAGAGAGAACCCCCCTGCCCACCTCTACAAGGTGCACTCTGGATCCTACAGCCTGAAGAAGATCATCATAATACACAGCAATGTATTCCACTTGGCCTGTTCTCCTCTTCATTTACACCACATAGGGCTCCTATAGTCCAATCCAGATTACGTGGACCACAATCCAATTTCTAGGCACAGGTTTCCTTTAATGAGAGGGCAAGAGAGGATAAGACCACTCTAATACCCGCTCCCCCTCCTCCAATTTTCCGAGAACAGTTTGGAGTATTATGGACATCTCTCAGACACAGTGATGATCTCAGACACATAGTGTGTCCCTACCTCTGCATAGGCATTATATCTGGCTGAAAATACAATCTCTATTACGAAACAACACTTCAGGTGCTGGTCTGAAGCACCTTCTGGGTTCATAGCTGCCTATAATCTCCCCAAAGTGACATGCTCCCACCCCTTGAAAGAGGGAAGTGTACTGCAAAGTCAAATTCCATTCGTCATTGTCAAATGCAGGACATGCAGTACTTAAAATGGCGACATTCTAGCTTCAGAACATCCGAGATTCTTTCCCCAACTAACCTCCCATCATGGTGGAGCCACAGCAGCATAATTAGCTTGGGATATTAGTCAGCTATAGAAGGAAAATGACTGCATCTTCCAAGTTTGAATCAACAATTTGGGGGTTCTGGAACAATGGACAGGATGAAGAATAAACAGTTCTTTTCCAACTTGAAGTGAAGTCATTTAGATGGTATCAAACCCTTCATTCTTTAAGGCAGTCATTCCACAAACATTTAAGTGCTGAAGACTCTGTGTGGGGGATTTTAATAAGAATAAGAGATATATGTATTAAAAATAAAATGTTTCTATCCTCTGAAAACTCAAAATCTCCCAAATGGTGGAGAGAATTAGGTGTATAATTCATACATAGGTGATAAATATTAAAATCAAGGTGTGAAATACAGCACTGTGAGAAGAACATCAGGGCAGTTGGGATGTGGTCTTCAGGGGAGTGCTGGCTGGAGTGGTGTGGTGAGGCCAAAGCTCTCCGGGTAGCACCATGCCAACTTCATGGCACATGGGTGTGGCCCAAAGAGAATGATAGAATGGAGAATGAAAACATTACATATACACACACATTCTAATAAGGTAGTGCATGTTCACTGAACCACACACACAAATTAAAGTTAGACCCTCCTTCTGCAGGAATCTCCTTGGATGAGAATTTGACAACTCTCTTCTGCATGGTTTTTGTTAAGCAAATAATCTAAACCTTGCTTGTTTGCTTGTTTTTTATTTTTTCTTCTGAGAGTAGGTTTCTAATCAGATTATCCTTTACTATTATATAAGGAAGGGAGATCACTCCTAAACACTGAGCTGTTGAGTCTCTGAGGTTAACAGATTCCAGGAATTAAGGAAAAAATATCAAGTTCCTGGGGAGAATGTGGTTGCTGGAAATTTGGGTTGGCACAAATGGCTTGTCCTAGGACTGCAACACATGAAGGCAGGGAACACACCTAAAGGAAAAGCCACATAAGAGTGCCAGGTGGGTCATCTATAGACCATGCATCTGATGGACTTAGACACAGAGGAAGAAATTACCGGCAACCCAATAAGACTGAAACACATGAATCCTCAAAGTGGGGAGAGATGAAAGGACGTGGAATAATTCTCTAACATGCCTTCGGATATTTGACATGATTTCTACCCCTGTAGTAGGATTATGTGGATAATCCAACACAAAACGAGCCTAATTCAAACTCATTTGAAACGTCATCTAGATTTTTTTTCAACTAACAAGTTTATTTAAATTATACTAAATTTATAGTAGATCATGAACAAGCCAGTGTTGGGTAACAACTTTTGGGATTCATTTTATATGATTTTGAAAGATGTATGTTTCCTTCCACATATTTTATAAAACATTTCAAAATGCCATCACTTATAATGAGATGTAAATATAGTAGAGTACGTTCATATATTTATTTAATACTTTTTTGAACTTACTGAATTAAGTGAAAATAAGTAAAATCCTTAATGAGCCTACAGTCTATTAGAAGAGACATATATACACAACATTATTATTAAACATGGAAAAAATAAGTGTTTTAAGGCGATATCATAGATCAACAGAGAAGGAAACCCTAATTCTAAAAGAGTTTAATAATGACAACATCAGGAAATAATGGGCCTTGAAATACAGCCAGGACTTTTATGGTCAGAAATGGAAGGAAAAGCAATTCTCCACCGAGGGACCACAACGACTGGAGCACTGGAAATGTGAGGAAGTGCTGTGCACAGGGAATCTCAGGTGCCGCCTGCACCTGAGAAGCTAGTGTGGAGGGAGAGAATATTGGAAATGGGAGAAGGTCAGATCACCCAGTGCTCAGAAGCCTGGACTTGATTCTTCAGGTAGTAAAGGGCCATGGAACATTTCCAAGCCAGTTAAAGACATTTTTATGTAGGGGCATAATGGGCGACTGTACTAAGGATGTATTCAGAGGCAAAGGAGAAGTATTAGGGGCACTCTACAAGACAACCCGCGTATAATATCCCAGTTTGGGGCCGGCTGCGGTGGTCCAGATGAAAGGTGATGAGGGACCAAAGTAGGTCAGTGGCTGTGTGGAAAGAAAGAAGGCCACAGCTTGGTTTCAGGATTTGTGGATCTCAGGGGGAAGGGGTGGGCAGAGCTTGGCAACTGATTGGATGGATGTAAGGATCGAGAAGGAAATAGAAAATGACTCAGAAATTGATTACTTGTCTCTGGCTAAAGCTAGGTTAATTTTGTTACTGATGTAGGGCATAGCAGAGGAAAAACACTGTTGAGTTTAAGGAAATGGATTACGTTTTGGACAAATTTGAGGTATAGGAGCAACATCAATGAGGTGATATGTAGCAAGCCATTAAATAAAGCTACATTGTAGGGAGCTTTACTATGTACTGGGACCTTGGTGTGCCTTATATGGTTTACAATACAACAATGTTCCTCTGTTTTTAAAATAAATAGTATTGTGTATATTTAACATATACAATATGATGTTATGGGATACATACAGATAGTAAAATGAAAATGGTTACTATAGTGGAACAAATTAACATATCCATCATCTCACATAATTACTTCTTTTTTGTGGCAAGAGCAGCTAAAATCTACTCATTTAGCAGAAATCCCAAATATAGTACAATTTTATGAACTGTAGTTCTCACTTTATGTATTAAATCTTGCTCATCCTACGTATCTCCGACTCCGTGTCCTCTGACCTGCATGAAGTCTGCGTGGAAGGGCTGCCGTGAATATTGATGACAATACAGCTTATGGCATAAAAAGAAAATAAAGCAACAAACAAACAACATAATGCTTATCATTTTGTTATCATTCTGTTATGTTATCACTTCTATTAATTTAAATAAGGGATTAGAGCCTTAGTGAAGTAACTTGCCCTAAGCCTCACAGTTCGCTAGAGACAATCGTGACCCTAAGCAGTAACCTGATGGCCTGCTCTAATGTCCGCTCCTCTATACAGCTCCCTAATGCGCAGGTTTGGAGCTTGGGGAGAAGTCAAGGCCAACAATGCAGATTTGGAAGTTAGACATTTATCCCGCCAGCCTTTATCAAGCCCCTGTCCGTGGCCAAGAGCAGCGCTTGAGCTGCGGGCACACAGACAGGTCAGCAGCACCCTGCGAGTGTGAGCTGAAAGTGACAGTCTCGAATCCAGGAGCTGTGAGCAAGAAGAGACTACAGGGAAGGATCTTAGGGTTGGGGCAGTGAGTAGACACCTTTGAAAAGAGAAAAACCCAATCCAGGTAGCACAAGAACCTAAGCAAAAGGGTGCGTGCCTGTGTCAGTACTCCAGAAATAAGGAGATGAAGGAAAATTGTGAGAAACTGTCATTTTGGGGCAATGAATTACCTTCGTGGAAACCAGCCTATAGTGAAATTTTGAGGGATTTTGAAGTGTAAACATGGAAATATAAGAAGACTAATATATTTAGAATTTGGGGGCATGGACGAAAAAACAGATATGGGAGGATGGGAGAAGCTGAATTGAAAGAGTGTTTTGTTTTTTGTTTTCTGCCTCAGCGTTTTTGGTTTTCTTCTTTGTTTTCTGACTGTACAACTTGGGTTAAGGAGATGATATGACAAAGGGAGGCACTCGTTCTTACAAAGTCAGAAACGGTGGGTAGGTGGACGGTCAGTCAATTGGAAAAGTTGGTTCAAACAGCAAATTACAAATGTGACACATGCATGCAGTGAGTATTTTAACATAAACCACACACATGTTGATTTATTTACCAATTTTTTTGCTGAGGAGCCTGTGCCTTTGCCTTTGCACGTGGGCCTGCTGCCTGCATGTCCTCACCATCTGTCCTGTGCAAACTGCACCTGTCACACAGCCTCTGCCACTTCCAGTTTTGGTCTCTTTAAAGAGAAGATGGACTTGGAGTTACTTGTGAAGCAATTTGAATGCAGAGGCCTTCTTGACTTTCTTTTTTTTTATGATTCCTTCCATCTTTAGTCATTTTCTTCCTTACGTGTTATTCAACAACTTTTGATAATGCTTTTTCCAAAGCTTTCGACCTAGTTTTCATAGAAGCATCAACTCTCTTTTCCCAGAAATATTTTACCAGTTTATACTATGACTCAGGCCTCCAGCGGCCTCCAGGCAGGAGACTAGCTGAAGTGGGGCATGCAGCAGAGGGCCCGGGAGAGAAAAGGCCCTTCGGACTCCAGGGCAAAAAGGGGCCAGACATGGGCTGTGTGGGTGAGCCTTACTGGGTCATCTGGAAAAGGAGCATACTCAAGAGAGCTGCCAGAAGCAGGAAATCTCAGCAAGTTCGGCTGCAGGGCCACTGCCACACGCTAACACTGGGCTTGGGGATGCATCTTAGGGAAGGAACGGCAGAGAGGCGTTGCCCAGTCCTGTGCTCACACGGTGGCTGTCAGGTGTTCACTGTGGGGGAGACTCAAGGAAACCATGAGATGCATCCCACAGGGGAAGTTGGCTCCCAGCAGTCATCCCCACCAAAAGCATCAGGGCTGGGCCACGACACTGGTCCTCAAGGAGGACTTTCCCACCCCCCAACATGCACACCTGCCCTGGCCACTGTGGCCCTGCAGGAGTGGGAAGCTGGCGGCCAGCTCAGAGCCTGAAGGAGAAGAACAGCCAGATAGGATATGATCTGACGTGAGCTGCACCTGCTGATGCGGAGGCTCCTCAACTGAAGCAGCAACTAACTGGGGCAGGGACACTATGAAATTATATATACATTTTGGAATTTTGACTCTTACAAAGACTGGACAGCTTGGTTACTGAAATTATCTTGCCTTTATGATTAATAGTGATCGCAGGACTTGTAAAATTATGATTTGAGTCACTGTCTTCATCATCATCATTAGACCTGACCACAGTTTTATCGTTTTATCTGGAGAGTGTGTTTAGGCCCCAGAGAGGGTGAGAGCAGGCGAGGAGACTCAAGTTCTGTGTCTGCACCCTTGGCGGTTACGCTGTTCACAGGTACAAGTTTTAAATAGTGGCCAAAAATATAGTTTAGCTGCCAGAGAATGTCGATTATAATGATTCTTTTGCACTCTCATTCATATCTTTTGTGCTTTGATAATTATCTTTTAGAATGAGGTAATAGTAAAGCCCTTTAAATGGAAATACTGATTTCATAAAATCCATGAGGAGTCCTTTCTTCATGAGTGATTGCTGTGTGGTGCTACTTACTCTATGAATGGCTCCTTCACCCAAGATCAGAGATATGAAAAGGAGGTATAAGTGCAACATACTTAGGTTTAGATGTTTTTTCGACCTCATGTTCATTATAACATCCTTGTTTGTTCCATGAATAATCATCACAAGTATGTACAAGGCTTCTTGGAGTGTACAAGCACAGATAAATCAGTTTATGGAAAGAAAACATAATGCCTAATCTAATTGCAAAATTCATTGCACTGTTCAACTCGCTCTGGCTTGTCTACAGTTTGGGCGAATGTGTGTTGTGTTTGCACCATCACAGCTAAAGCTGACTTTGTTCTAGGGTAATAAATCTTCACAAACTGATGCTTTCGAATGCAAACAATATCATAAGGTACCTGCTCATGCCATTTGAATCCCTAACAAAGATGCATTGATTGATTGATTGATTGATTAAAGCCTATTACTGCATGGTTGACAGCTCATGAAATTTGTTCAAATTGAAAGCTGAAAGCATAAGTTTAAATAATATGAGAACCTTGAAGAAGTCACTTGTGACAATTTGGGGTCACATAGGCAATTGAGGTTTTAATTGCGGGTACGATTCCCAAGCTAAATATGATAGCTTAGAAGAAGAGTTTAGAGTAATAGTTTTGCTTTTGTCAGAGCAGTTTATTAAAAGAAACAAAGATTTGCAACCCTCACTAAACATAACTATATTCCTTACTTTGTTCAGACACATAACAGTGAAGAAGCTTTGATACCTTGAAAAGCTGTGTCCTCCCCATGTGACAAATGCGTTTGCAGACTCTTTGTGTAACTGCTGCTGGGACAGATGCCAGCTGACCCCTGTGAAACCATAAATATTCCATCTCTGCAATTTTTAGGCTGATTTCTGTTGCTACATACAGTTCCATTCATTGATACTATTTCTAATATGAATATAATAATCCACGTGCCAATTAACTTTTTATATGCTAACTATGAACCTTATGAAAACTTTCAATAGAACTCATATTTGATGTTAAAATACAAATCATATCTTTAAGACATGCATTCACATTTCTGGTACTCTATTTATTTTCTCATAGTGTGAAATACACTTGACTTCAATTTCTACATGTATTTCTAGATCCCCTCTTTCATAACATATTCTTTGATAAACTCCTTTGGGATCAAGAGCTTCCTTCTTCATCTTGTCATGAGGACACAGTAGAAGAGAATACAGTGGGAAGGCTTCAGGATTTGGCACGGGTAGAAGATACACTCAAGAGGATTTGCAAAACCTTCTGAGAATGAAGGTCTAGGGGCTGATGAGGGTCCAGGGTGCCTGGGCTTTTTATGGTGACTAAAGTGAACAGGGATAAAAAACACAGAGCAGTTACCCCTAAGGGGCTCAAGGTGGGTGGTGGTGGTTAGTGCTACCAGAGAGGATGTTTTTTGAGGGTCTCATTGTAGACACGTGTAATTTATTTATATATCGTAAGTTTTTGATTAATAGGTAATTCACAGACAAGAATGATCTCAACCAATGTCTTGCCATAGTAGCTAAGTATCTAGCCATTGCTTAGATCCCACCACCTGCATAGCTGATAGTAAATCCCTTACCAGTCATCTATCTCCCAACTCAAAGCAACCATCAGCTGGAGCTAATTGTGCATTAAAGACTATGTAGGATTCTCTTTCTCCAACAAGACTCCTTGAGTTTAGTTTCCTTGAAGAAAGGTATCAGTTTGTTTCGGCTTGTTTATCACTGTACAACCAGTACCTAGAAAACTGCCCAGCACATAGTAGTTATATAATAAATGTCATAGTCAGTTCAGGCTGCTATAATAAAATATCACAAACCAGGTGGCTTAAACAAGAAACATTTACTTCTCACAGTTCTGGAAGGCGGAAGTCTGAAACCAGGATGCTAGCAGGGTGGGATTCTTGGTAAACCCTCTTCCTAGTTTATAGACAGCTGCCTTTTTGCTGTGTCTTCACATGCAGAAAGAGAGCTAGCTAGCTCTTCTGCCTCTGCTTGTAAGGGCACAAATCCCATTCATGAGGGCTCCCCCGTCATGACCTAATTACCTCCCAAAGTTCCACCTCTAAATAATATCACATTGGGATTAGGGTTTCAACATATGAATTTAGGGGGGACATATATATTCAGTCCATTGCAATAAGTATTTTTTGAATTGGATGAACCTGTAACAGTGACATTCAATTTGTGTTATAAGGACCTCTTGGTGTCAGCGGCAAAACTTCAATGGCTTCTGCTTTTGGTGAGCTTGGGTGCTCAACAGCCAGGTGAGAGACCTAGCAGTCACTTCCCATTGGCAAGGAGTGAGAACTCTTGCCAGGAGTACATAGTTCTAGAATGTCATCCTCACACTTACTGGAGGAGGAGGGTCAAATCTGGAGAGAGTCAATCTTAAAGCCTCCTGCCTTGTTCTTGGAGCATGTGAAGCTCAGAGGCTTCCCCTGAGCTCCCAGAAATAGGTTGAAGAGAGGTTCAAAGAAGTAAGTCTGTTGAGGACAAGAACTGGGCCTTTTCATCTTTTTCTCTAGCATTAGCTGAACTTGTAACCATATTGCTTTAATGAGTTATCTAAGGAGAGAATGAACAATCAGATAACCCCTGTTCTTCTTGAGTGACTTCACTAGAGTATTCTCTGTTTTCAAGGAGTTTTGAAATATACTTGAGAAGCATAAAAAGTTAAACAACAAGAAAATCAATAAAAGATATACTAGGAAGCATTTGTTGATTCATTGTAAATTAAGAGGTGTTGGTGGCTGATATGCTGATGTTCTGCCAAATGCAATCTTTGCATCAGGGTTCATTAGGTTTTATCTATATAGTAGTAATAATAACCCTTAGTTTTTTCCTGAGGAACAGATTTTGATTCTACCTGAGAGAGTACAAAAAAATCAATTCTATTTATGTCCTTTAGATAAGATCATAATCTACTCTGACATGCATTTAACATTGCATACTTCACTGCCTGGTGTTCAATATATATTTTAGAACATATAGATATTGCAGTAATAAACTGGTAAGTATGTATAATGACAAATTGGTGATAATTATGTAGACTATTTATTTCTCCTGCAGCTATAACCTGTAAACCAAGTAAGATACTCATTTCACCTTTCTAAGTTGTATTTTGGGTTTGCAGCCTTTCGATTAGGTATTTTTGTTATTGTTTGTTTTGATTATCAGTTTTTGAATACCAGATAAGCACAAAATTGTCTAGAATTCAACATTGTCTGACAGTGAATAGGAAGGGACATTCTTCCATCACCAGGGATATTCTTCCATCGCCAGTGCAGCGAATACCTTGGTTCATATCATGATTGATTATAAAGAATTTTCTTTACCTCAATCCATAGAGTGAATATTTATTTTAGTAACTGATGTACAGTTATTTTGAATGAGAAATGAGCTCTATTTTGATTCATTTTCAACTAGCATTTAAGAGCTTGCCATGTGCAGACACTTCTCAGTGCAAGATTTGGAATATATTTTATTACAGCCTACGTGCTATTCAGAATAGGATCATATTCAGAAAAAAAGGAAGGTTCCTATATTAGAAAAGGCCTGTTCCTCAGCAGGGAAATAAATCAGTGAAACAACATATATAATAGAGGAGATGAGAGGTATTCGGATAGAAAGATAACAGTATGTCTTCTGTCGATCCTACTCCCCATGAGAGGATTCTCATAGACTCTTGTTCTCTTTTTATATTAAACAGAATAGAGCAAAAAATAAGGATCACCTATCTTTACCTGCCAGATTGTAGGACATGCATGGGATGCAGGAATGAATTAAATGAAAGCTCAAGGAAATAACTGGCTAAGCTCAGATTGTGGGAGATTCTTTAAGAAAAAAAAATTTAGAACAAGTCAATAAAAAGGGAATTTAGGAAGGTACTATTAAATAAAGAAGCCTTAAGAGATATAAAACAGGCTGGGCACAGTGGCTCATGCGTGTAATTCTAGCAATCTGGGAGGCCAAGGCGGGAGGATCACTTGAGCTTAGGAGTTCAAGATCAACATGAACAAGAGTGAGACCCCATCTCTACAAAAAATAGAAAAATCAGCCGGATGTGGTGGCGCGCACCTGTAGTCCCAGTTACTTGGGAAGCTTAGGCAGGAGCTGCGGCAGAAGCACTGCTTGAGCCCAGGAGTGTGAGGTTGCAGTGAGCTCTGATGACGCCACTGCACTCTAGCCAGGATGAAAGAACGAGATTTTGTCTTAAAAAAAAAAAAATAAAAGATATAAAAATAAATTAAATATGCAGATTTTAAAATTCTGGCTTGAACAAATCAACAAACTGTAAAGAAAAATCTTTGAGACAGAGAAATTTTAATATGAATTTGGAATTAGATGATATAAGGGTTTTCTATTAGGTGGCCCAGGAATTTCTACTAATTGGGATAATTCTATATTCTTACTAGTTGGGGATGCACACTGAAGTGGTCATGGGTGCAATGTCAGGGTGGCTTGCATCAGTTTAAAATACTTCAACCAAACAAGTGGGAGAGGGAGGATAGATGAAAAAGAGTGGCCAAAATGTGAACAATTATTGAAGCTGGGTGATGGATGGACCAAAATTCAGTAAACTTCTCTCTATATATACTTATGAATGTCTGAAATAAACCAAAAGGATGATAAACATTCATCCTGCAGTTGCCTGACCTCCTGTCATGCTTTAGGCTGCCACTAAGCCTGCAGGGCAGTGGAGAATTATATGGAAAGGACAGGAAAAATGATTCTCATCTAGAATGTGAACAAGATTGGAGCTCTTATTCTGGGGACCGTGAACTTATAAGGCATCCATAGATGGGTTTCAGAAGGATTTGAAATTTCTGTAAGTATATACCAAATTTTGATTTGAAATTTTTTCTGGACAGGTTTTTCATAAGTTTTACCAGATTCTCAAAGGTTCTTATGATCCATAAAATTTGAGATACACTATATTACAAGAGTTCTGAAGCCTTTTCCAGCTCTAAAATTCTATAAACCCATATATCTAAGAACAAGAAATGTAATTGTCCTATTTTAAGAACTCCCTGCACAGTGGAAAGGACTCCAGATCTCATGAAGTCTGCATTTTAATATATTCAAATTCTTAGGAGATGAGAATGTTCAAGAGCCATCAAATACATTTTTAAAGAAAAATTCTATGGAGATCATAGACTGGTTCAGACATTAACACAATGGCCAAATGCATGAATGCAATTTTCTCTCTGTTAGATGCCCATCAATGTCATCCCATAGTCTATATAATAGCAAAACTTGTTAAAAGATCTGCTTCAAAAGAAGAGAGAGAGAGAGAGAGAGAGAGGACTCTTAAGAAGTGGTAACCATTTTTGCAACATAAAAATTCCTCAGCTATCAACTGGGGAGCAAGTAGTAGCTTGAAGAGCCAGCATTTCATTGGCTGTTAGAAAAGAAAGGTGCTAGAAAAGACGGAAGCGTATGCATAAACCAGAAACTGAGATCATGTATGTGGAGCTGTTCAGTGAATGTCTTTTTTCTCATTGCATTTTGCTTGCACCCTACCTGTTTTTTAGTAAAATAATTTTGCAGATAATCTGAAATATTCAGTATAATGGGTATATGAGGAAGCCTAGAGCAGTGTGGTTGGTAGTAACAGTCTGGTTTTAATTCAACTAAAAAATCACGGCCTAACAAGCTCTCCCCTGGTGTTATTAGAGTTTAAGATCATGGTTCACATGCCGCAGAGGCTCCTGGTCATCATTTTCCCGTTTTGTTATAAAGACTGTTGATGAGTGCAGGCAAAGCCCATATGTTATTTGCAAGTGCATATATGCCTGTGTGTTTGGGGAGAGAATGAGGGCAATGTTTAATTTTAAAATTTTGTATTAGTTATTGTGGCAACAAAATTACCACAATAAAACTCAGTGGCCAATAATGCCTCACATTTACTTGCAGTTACAGTCATGTACATTGCTCATGAACTAGGATTTGCTAGTTCTTGGCTGGGTAGCCCTGATTCAGGAAGTTTGTTGACTGGGCTTGACTCCACGTTGCCGACACAGTTGAGACCCTTTTTCATATAGAAAGTGTCTGTGCAGTCATTCTCAGCACAGGATGTAGGGGCATGTACTTCTTGTGCTAGATTTCCAGAACATCTGGTGCCTTGTGTCACATAATCTCATATCCCAGTGGCTCAATCAAGTTACCTGGCCAAGTCCAAAGTCTTGGAAGGGGCAAGGAAACCTATTCCACAGCAGTGAGGAGGGGGAGAGTATGTTTATACTGAATGATAATTAAATGTATCACAAAACCATTTCCCTACATTGCACAAGTATATTATTAATTTTTCTTGCCCAATTTATGGGTAAGTTTTGGCTTAAACACACTAGATTTATGGGTGACTCACACATACAAATCAGTGTCTAAAAAATAAGCCCCAGAATCCAGTGGAGGTCCACCTAGCTTTTTTTTTTTTTTCCTAATAAAAAAGTCTTTTGCCTTTTCAAGATTATTCTTATCTCATCGTTGTCTATCTCTATGAATTCTCCCCTTGCCCCTTCCTCTCACTACCTCCCAGCAGGTCTTTCAGTGCTTTGAAATTCACCAAGCTTTTTGGTGTCTCTGGGCCTTTGCACATACTGCCCCCCTACCCTATCCATCATTTTTTGCCTCTTAGGTGTCAACTTATCATTCTTGTCTCAGCTTAAGTGCTGCTCCCAAAGTGATGTTCACTGACCACCTGATCTAACACAGCCCCCTCCCTGACATATACCCTACGCCTTCCTTCGTAGCCCATCACAATTACCATTTACATAGTTCTTTATGTGAGTAGATCACATCTACCTGTCATATTAGACCAAAAATGTCATTGATGCAGAAGTGACATCTTTGTTCCTCTGTGCATTGGAATCACCCAGCGTGGTATTCCAAAAAATTATTTGTAAAATGAATGAGTGACTATGATTAAAACCCTGGAGGGAGAACATCCTCCTTCAACTGTACTGAGTTTGCCAGTTTCAAGACACACAGACAGGCGCACATGAGTTTGAGCCCCAATTCTAGTGGTTCACCGGGCCTTCATCCTTCACCAGGTGACCTGACTCCTCTGTGTCTGTGTTTACTAACTCCGTGCTCCCTAACTCTGGCCACGTTTTTGAGGAGTGAGATAGTGGATGCAAGTTCCTTAGCCCAGTGCAGTGCCTGCATCAGGCAGGCAAAACTCAGGGATTCGGGCCGGGTTTGCTCTCTTTATCCTCCCAAGTACAAGGCCCAGTGCCACTCTGATGCCGCATCACCAGTCACACTTCCCAGTTAGTGTAGTTCAAATAGTGCTCTTAGGTATGAAAGTAACATTATGGAACTGGTGTATAACACTATTTTTATGGGGAAATGAATTTGGAATTCAAAACAACTGGCTGAGTACAGGGCTTTAGGAATATAGTATATAAATAGAGGCGTCTGTTTGTGGTGAGTTTGCTTACTGACAGTAATGAGGGAATTCTTTGCCTCCCCTGATTACATAGAATTCTCCCAAGTTCATGATGCACATGTGTACTACTTCATCCAAGTTCCTACCTTGAAGGGAGGGTGACTCTGGAACCCCGCCTGCATTTTCCGATGGAATGCAATATAACCAGTGCCTGGGACGGGCTGTTTTATGTGTCATGTGCCTAAAGAACAGCTCTAATTTTACTAGCCCCATGAAGAAATCTTACAATAAAATACTGATGACCTGAACCATCCCCAGGATGGAAGCCAAACCTGTTCTCGACATGCTGGTTCTGACCATGTGCTGTTGGGTAACTGGAGAAACAAAGCACATGTGACACGGCAACGGGGCTGGCCCTGGCCTGGCTGGCCCGGCACGTAGCCATGGCTGAGTGTGCCGAGTTTAACACACTCACGTCCATGGGCCCTGCTCTTTTACCATGCCTTACAACAACAATACGGGAATAAACTTTAAAAATAGCCTTTGCAGAATATTCATGGTGCTGTTTTATCCAGGTAAGGAAGAACAATAGGGAAGGCACCTTGGGGATTGTGTTCACCTGTATTAAATGGAGCTCAATTCACAATAAGTATGATAAAGGATACTGAGTTAGGAAATAAGGAAAAGACTCAAGGCAGGATAGGGGTGAGGGGAGGAGAGGAATTGTAATTATATCATAGGACCGACTTGAGATACTACTGGCCACACAGTTCCTCTTGGAGGAGAAGAATCTTTGGGGGCCATGAGGTTGAGGGGCCATGGAGGAAACATTGGGGAAGTGGGAGGCAGAGAGGAAGATGAAAGTGGCCTCTGTGTCTCCACCCTCCGCAGGTGTCAGCAAGGTCTGCCGGAGTCAGAACTTGGGTGATTATCTGTTGCAAAAGTTGCTTAAGGGCTGAACCTCCATCTGCAAGGGGAGGGAGAAAGACGGCAGTGGGCACTCTGAAGGCCAAGAGGAAGCAGAGCCATGGGCTAAGCCCTACCCTGTCTCCTGGACTGTGAAGATACCCAGGACAATTCAAGGGTCCAAGCCCTGTCATGTAGACCTCAAGAGGAAGTGATGGTCTTAGCTTATATCTGGGCTGTACACTGAAAGGCACTTCAAGGTTGATGCTGGAGTAAATCTCAGTTACCTGGAGTCCTTTGGAGTTACTCCATGGTTCACATGGTTAGATTCTATTTTCTTAGGCTACAGGTGCATTTCGGAAACACTCTAAATCTCTGGTTTTTAAGTTGTTTATATGAATAAATAATTAGTTTTAAAGGGATGAAAGGAATACTTTAAATAGCCATGCTATTAAATAGTTCTTAAGATGAGTTTTTAAAGTGAAATAATTGATATTTAGGAAATCATGATTAATATTTTAATTCATTAAAATGTTTGATAAATAATAAAGATGATTATTCAACTCAAAAATAATGGGAGTCATCCAAATAAGAAACACTGGCATAATGGAATTGCTTATTATTCAGATATTTTATACTCAGTCCTTTCATTGAGCATTTCTCATATAACTTGTAAACTTTCAGGAATGAGTGTGTGCTTCACAGAAGAGCAACCAAAAGGTGGCAGCACCTCTTTGAAAATTATTTATATTTATTTCATGTCAAAACATTTTTTTCAAATACCATTGACACCTATTTGATATTTGAGCCATGTTATAGTAGATATTTATAGATGAGAAATCGTCCTTCCTTTTCAAATAAAACGAATGCATTGATAGTTATTGATAAAATTGATCTTCAAAAAAGTGTTTGTTTCTAGGGAAGTTTTGTCCTTCTCTTTAGCCATGTGAGACCAAATGTGGTCCATCATGTTTCATTATATAGCAACAAACTGACTCCATCTTCAGAGTCAGAAAATATTCAGGGAGTCACTTATTCTATTAGCAATGATTGTAGTAATTACTTACTAAAAATAGTGAAAAGTTATATATTCTTAAGGACTATAAATAGATATTTTATTTCTGATGGATAGACATTGCATTAAGAATCTTTTAAATCTAAATGGTTTTCCTTAAGCCCCAATTTTTTTCATAAAAAATTTAAATCACTATAATATCTGACATCTTTAATATCATGTTTATTGAGATTTATATTTAAAAAATAATTCAGGCATTCATAATTCTAAATTATTCCAACTAGAAATCTACACTTATCCTAGATTAACTTTTTCAGATCCTTAACCTTTTTCATATAGTAAATATTTATAGGGAAAATTAGTAAAGCCAAATTCAAATTTTTTTCTTAAAATAATAATTTGCTCTTTTGAAATAAGACATTAAGTAAAACCTCATTGATTCAAATAAAATGAAGTCTGGAGATTAGAATTCTGTTTAATGGCATTTCATTACTGTTGAGGGCTTATAGTTAACTGAAATTAAGCTAAGTAAGGCAACAGCTCTTGTCAAAGTCTTGCTTTGATGTATAAATTATAGATTGATATAAATGACTTCTAGACAATTATATAGCTCCATTAAAGCAGCAATATTGTACTTGTCTGTGTTTCACACAGATGTATAGATAATGAAGATGCCATTCTGTATAAGAGTGCAGTAAATTTAAATATGATGTGTCTGTTTAAGGAATTAATGACAAAAATGTATAGTATAAGGTACCTTCAAGATCAGCAATTTTCATGTCTGCTTTGATCTGGAATTACTGGTGAAATATTGCTCAGAAGTGTTGCCTATAGTTTAGCCCAGAGAGGTGGAGTTTTAGTTGCTTGGGTGTGGAACCTATAGTCTCACCTCCTTCCAGGGACCTCAGTCATCCCTGAGACGTAAATCCCAGGGATTCTGCAAAGCAGGCTGAAAGGCTCCCTGTTGCCTTAACCCAATCCCTTCGCTTTCCAAATGGCAGGTCAGGATGCGATCGTCTAAGCAAGTAGTCCAAGGCCACGGAAGTCATTAATTCAAACCGAGTAATCATAAGTGTATGGATAAAAATATATATTAGTTTTTTATTATACTAATTTTATATTACTTTATTTTTCACATACAAAAGGTGACTAGCAGGAGAAAGTCTAGACATAGATATAGCTATAGGTACAGATTTCAGAAAAATCAATCCACAGAAAGCATACACATAGACATGTGTACAGATCTCTACATATGCATTTTCTGGTATTTGCACATACTTATAAATATGTGTAAGACACATGCACACCAAAAAATAAAACTTTCCTAGTACCAAGACCCCCGGAAATTAAGAAGCAGAGCATTCTGTAAAGGGAAAAACACCAGCCTGAACACTCATTTACCACATGGTAAATAACACTATATTAATCTTTTGACCTCTTCAAGCCTTGGTGACTTTTTCTGAGAAAAAAAAAAAACAGTTAAAATGACTATTCACCTGCCCAATGTGGTGGATGTAGATATGATGTGAAGTCACATGGGCATGTGTGGTTTGCTAACATCGTAAAGAATATACGGGGTGTGTGTGAGATAGTATTACATGTCCTGAGCTTTGAGGTGAATGTCTGAGTGCTATACCCCGTTTCTGTCTCCCACAGACAGGTTCCCCAGAGCTTATCCCATCTTAACGAAGGTTAAGATCATTTTGGACAGCTATCCTGGTTCCTTTTGAAAATATTTCTGCTAAGCAGGTTCTCATGCATGAAATAGCAGTGTTTTGGTGACAGCAGAGTGTCTAGAGAGAACCACATGTTCACTGGTAATTAGGAAGAATGCATCACAAGGAGTTGCTGAGTCTCTGGATTGTGTCTCAAATATGTCATTTAAAACCTTGACTGGGTATCTGCTTGGAAATCAGACTTGTCACTTTAGCATCTTTCCATTTTGGCTTCAGTAACTGCTGCAAAGTCCCATTTGCCGACAGGGAACCAGATCCCTTGCTAAGAGGAGGATGTTACTGTGGTGATGGGCATGAGGGAGCCTTAGTCATTCCAGAACATCCACTGTGGAAGCAGAATTTGTCATTCTTCCAAGAATTCTCTGTGTGTCTGTCTTTCCTAGAAGAAAAAGGTAGGATTAAGATTTTAAAATCTGGAGCCAGACTACCTGGGTTGTAATCCCATCTCTGGGACCTAGCTGGGACCCTGAATAAATTATTTAACCTCCCTATGCCTTAGTTTGTTCATCCACAAAATGGGGATAATATTAAGAATGGTACCTACCTGTTAGTATGGTTGAGAGGAATGAATGAGATAACATAAAAAACACTTAGAATAGTGCCAGTGCCTAGTAAGTGCTATTTAACTGTTTGCAGTTCTCGTAATAAATGAGCCATCCCATTAAGCATCCCAAGTCCTATCATTAGTATAAATGGAGACCTCCCCAAGGGGACCTGGACGTGGTCATGTGTCCCTGGGGAAGCAGCCTAGCATCAGCACAGGAGGATCCTAGGTAGTAATGATAATCATGGTCATAATTGTACAGTAACATAGAATTTCAAAAGCTTTCAGACCTTCTAAAACCATCTAAAAATTCATTCTTTCTGTCTTTTCAAAAATATGGAAATTGATAGTCAGATTCATCCTACTTTTTGATTTCTTAATCATAGTTACAGTTTCCATCATAAACAGTCTTGTCCTTTTATTTTAATGAGCATTTGTTTTGCATATCATGTCTCCAGGAGAAAGCTTGCTAGAAATTATTCAAGGCTTGATGAACTGTGGTCATGCATCCTGATATATTTATTAACATTTAAGAATATGAGGATGCAGATTATCTAAGCAATGAAAAAACAAGATTAAAACAGAGTGTGTGCGTGTGTGTTATGTGTGTGTGCATATCTGTACGGGTATATGTCTTTTCTGTTTTGTTTCTTAAAGCCAACATTTGTTGTCAGGCACAAAAATTGGAATATAAAATTCAAAATGAAATGGCTTGAGATATTTATGTAGTTCTCATTAAATCTGCCTGGCATTTTGTGGACCTTTTAGATCTTTTATTTAGTGCGTAGTTCTTATTTGCCAAAGAGTAAATGTGTGATAAATGCACATTTAATTTCAAAAGCTATGAAAAAACTAAAGCTATGGAAGCTAAATTTTTATTTTGTTTTAAGATTTATGTTTCATAAATAGCACATAAAGGATAAATTCAACATATATCTCAAAATATATTATCATTTTTGATATGCAAAACACAATTGTGAACCATTTTCTGATTCTTTGACTATGAATATCTGGATTCAAAAATGTGTGCGTCATTATATTTTGATATGGAAATTTTAAAAATCTCATTGACTGGGGTTTTTAAAAATGCTATTGCAAACTCTGTGTAGCAAAAAGTCAAATGTTAACACAGTAAAGATGGAAAGAGAGACCCGAAGGAGAAGTTGAGATTTTGCTTTATTTTGAGATCTGCCTGCACCACCCATCGGCATAAATTCACATCAGGGATTTTACACTCCATCGGTGTGGGCTGGGGCTGATACTGGGCTGGCTGCAAAGCTCTTTCTAGAATATCAATCTGAGCCATTACTCGAGCAGGTGGAGCCAGGAGGCATTGGAATGAACACAATAAACGTAGAAGGAAATGTGCAGAGACTGCCTTGTATGAATTCACAAAGTTGTCATTTCACACACAGCTGTGACTGCAGATGATAAATGCTTTCCTAATAATAAATCTAGTAAAAAAAACACTATAAATAAAATGAATAACAATTGAATGTGTATTAGGACACCTCAGTGAGCAAGCAGGGAGAATAAATTTATGTGAATGTAAAAGTTATGTGGGTCGATGTGTGCCAGTCACTGCATTATTGCTCGTTAACTTTGTTCTCTTTGCATATTTGGTTACATTATCCAGAATGCATCTCTCAACTCATTCTGTTTTCATTTCACTCCAAGGAAGTAAAACTATGTGTTGAAAAGTTCCTCTATTCACATGTGTTTTCCTATTCAATAATTTCAGATCACATTTATTGAATTTTTGAAAGGAAAATGAGTTGACAGCGTAAGAAATTCAAACAAACTGCCAAATCCAGCCATATTTTTATATCCAAAAATTTAATCTAGGAATATGGTCAAGAAGAAGTACCTCTGCAGTTTAAAATGGAAAGGTTTACAGAGGACTTGCATAGATACTGAACCAAAGAAGATACAAGGACGGCAGATAAGCACATGGAAAGATGTTTAACATCATTAACCATTGGGAGAATCCAAATGAAAGCCACAGAGATATCATTACATGCTTATCAGAATGGCTAAAATTAAAAACAGCAGCAATAGCAAATAATACCAGGTTCTGGCAAGAATGTGGAGCAACTGTAACGGTACATTGCTGGAGGGAATGCAGAACGCAATGGCCTCTGGAAAAGAGTTTGGCGGTTTCTTGTAAACACATACTCACCACAGGCCCCAGAACCCATCTCCTGGGTATTTACCATAGGAAAATGAAACTTATGTTGACACCAAAACTTCAGGAGTGTTTATACTAGCTTTGCATGTGACAGTCAAAATCTGGAAACAACCGGAATGTCCCTCAACTGGTTAATACTTAAACTGTGTGCATCCACACCCTAGAATACTACTCAGTAGTGAAAAAGGACAAACTGTTGATACATACAGCAGCTTCAAGGAATCTCAAAGACATTATTCTGGATGAGAAAAACCATTTGCAAAAGATTACATAGTATATGACTATTTATATGACGTTCTCCAGGGACAGAGTCCTAGTGATGGAAGGCAGATCAGTGATTACCAGGGGCCGTGGGTATGGGCAAAGATTGTTTAAAGGGTTTGCATAAGGGAAGTTTTGAGGTGACAGAAGTATGCTCTATAGTGATTATGCTACTAGTTACATGACTCTATATATCTGTTAAAATTCATAAAACTGAATACCACAAGAAAAAGATTACCAATTTGATTGTATGGGGATTTTAGAATATTTTTTTCAATCATATTTTTATCTAAGCTGCTTAAGAAGCTAAACTTTCACATGGAAAAAGTCAATAGCAATTTCAAAAACTGCAAAATATATGATGAAATTATATTTTTGGTTAACATGTCCTTTATGGACTTTGTGAAAGAGAAAATCTGCATTTGGGCAGTTTATTTTTTAGTGGGGGCTGAGTCAGATGATGTGATAGGTGATGGTGGCAGGTTGCTCCTGGTTGAACATTTTCATTTTAACACTTACATATTTATTTTAGGGATTATTTTAACACTGCAAATAACATGTCAGATCCATGATTTTATGGATAGTGTTGTTTAAAAGTAGACCAACTGTAAAAATGGTGAATTAGTTTAAAGACAGTTTTTAAAAGTCCATAAATAATGACTGATTCAAAGATAGTCAGGAAATTGATTAAAGTTTAAGAAATGCTGAGCAGGTCAGTATTTTCTGTGATAACCAGCTTTTTAGACCATATGCAGTAGGAAAGAAAAGATTGTAAGAAAATGATCATATGTCCAGATTTTTTAAGTTACAGTGAAAAAGGTAGTTTTTTTCTGAAAATAGAAGAGTACATTATAGCAAGAATTTCCACTGTTTAAAAATAACTGTGTTTGTGTGTGCATGTAGTAGAACAGCAAGCTCTAAAGTGCAGAGCAGGCAAAAAAAGCTAGTTTTACATTTTAGAAAACAGAAATTAATAGTAAAGGTAAGAAGGAATTTTTTAAGATGTTTTGCCTTAGTTTTGTCTATTTTAAATTAGTTCCAACATGGTCCTTTATATCCTCTATTCTGTATTTGGTCATGGATACTTCAAGAAAGAAAATGAAATCTTACTAATATACAAGTGAATAAAAATATTTAACTTGTTTCATATTTTCACTGAACCAAGTAAAGAATTGTTTTTATGTGAACATAAGTATTGACATTAAAATAATAAGGCAATTTTACATATTGTCCAATGATTTGGGTTATTACTATATATGTGAACTGCTGCCAAATAAACTATGGGCATTATAAACTATATTTCAAACTATTCGTAAGCAACAAGTAGAAAAAACATAGCTATTCAGCAGTTTATTATTTATATTCAATTTTAAAATATTTGGTACACAGCCTTGGTAAGAGTTTCCCAAATTAAAGAGAAAAGATAGTTTCACATTGTAGTGATACTATGAAGGCTATTTAGGTTTGGTGTCCCTGGAGATTAACTGGTAGATTGTTGAGTTGCTTTTTCATCAATCTCCTTTTTCTTCTCATCCTTTTTCTCCTCCTCCTTCCTTCCTTCCCATCTCCTTTATCTTCTCCTTCCTTCCTTCCTTCCTTCCTTCCTTCCTTCCTTCCTTCCTTCCTCCCTTATTCCCTTGTTTCCTGTCTCCCTCCCTCTGCCCATACTTTATTTCTTCCTTCCTTCATCCCTCCTTCTTTCCTTCCTTCCTGGGCAAGGAACTTCTGAACCAAAGAGTATACACACTTTAAGTTTCAGTAGTTACTGGAAAATTGATTTTCTGAAAGGTTCTGCTAACTTAAACCAGTATTGTATATGAGAGCACCCCACCCCGGCCTCGTGCAAATCAACACTGGATATTATTGATTAATGATATCTCATCCTTATATAAATCTGCATTTCCCTGATCATACTGAGATTGAGCATGCTGCTTCTCATCCCTTAGCGATTTCTATTTCTTCTCCTTTAGTGACTTGCCTGTTTATATATTTTGACCACTTTTTAAAAATTGGGCATTTGTTTTTTCCTTCTTGATTTATGGGGCTTCTTTTTATACTATTTTATCAACTCTTCATCAGTTATATACTTTGAAAAATGTTTTCACAGTCTTCTTTTGTATTTTAAGTTGTTTATGGTATCCTTAGACTTACTGAAATTTTAATTTGATTTACTCTTCTTTATAACTTCTACCTTTTGCATCTTGTTTAAGAAGAGCTTTATCAATAAAAAGTTATAAAATGAAAATAATGGCCTCATATTTTTTAACTACTTTCATAGTTATTTTCTTGTTTGGGATTTTGTTTATTTCAAATATATTGATCTTTCTGGAATATATTTTCAATGCCATATGAGACAAGGACCCATATTATTTTCCAGAATGAGTATTTAATTTTCCTAATACTTGTTACTTACTAAATAATATTATTCACTAAGCTCTCATATACTTATAGGTTCCTCTGGACACTCAGTTATGCCCATGTTGATATATTTGTTTATATCTGTATTACTAATAAGCTATTTGTTAGAGTATGTTTTGATAGCTGATAGGTCTTCTTTTTTAAAACTGAGTTGGCTGGTTTTCTTCAGGTATTTTTTCAGATTAATCTAGATATGAATTTTTAAGTAAAAAACAGACTTCAAAGAGATATTTTAGGGAATTGCATTAAATACACATACATACACATGTATATTCTACTGAGAAGTGACATTTCAAAAATACTATGTCTTCACATCTAGGAACATGATTCTTTTTTCTTATTGCATAAAATATTTCCTTTTTGTTTTCACTCCTTCAATACAAATTTTACATTTTATTTTTATATTTCTTTCACTTTGTCTGTTAAATCTATGCTATGCATTTTATAATATTTGACGGTACAATGAATTTTTTCTTCCAGTGATGTTATACATTTTTCTGCCAGTTTATAAACAAGCTATTGATTTTTGGTGTATATTATGTAATCTACTAAACTGCATGTTTTTTCTTTTTTTGAGGGATGGTTCTTAAAAATTTTTTCAGTTGATTCTTTTGATTTTCCTAGATACATGAGAAAATCAAGTGTAAATAAACAGTGAGGGTTTTGCATTTTTTATACTTTCACCTTTTGTACAAAGTTTCAGTATGTCCTCCAGGACGGCCTTGTTGGTGAAGATCAGGATTGCCAACTTTAGGAGCACGTGTGCTACTGGTACACGTTGTGCTCTTCATTTTATACACTGCTCTATTTGGTTTGCTACTATTTTAACCATAATCTCTGCTTTTATTTTCATAAATAGAATGATTTTTATCTGCCTGCTTTAATGAGTTTATACTTGCTCCATTTAATGAATATAGAAACTTTCTATCATTATTTTCTGGTTAAAATAGTTAAAATAACAGAACATAGTATGTAGCATTTTTATTTATAACTGAAGTACCTGGACTATGTAATTTCCTCAGTAAACTAGAAGGTGATGGTTAAGAGCATATAGTGTGCAGACAGATCTGGGTTTAAGTTTCAGTTCAGCCTTTGACTCCTGCTTTGACCTCATGCTGTTACCTAGTCTAGGTGACCATTTCATAGTCTCTAAAGTGCAGATAATGACAATAATGTATATCTCTTGTAGGTTCTGTGAGGATTAAATTGGACAAGATATAAAAAAACACAGAGTGTGGCATCTAATAATAATAATAATAAACATATGGTGTCATTATGATTAGTGACATAATTATCCTGGAATTCCTGCTATCTGCAGACATCCAACTGCCCATCACATTAAGTCCAGCTCAGGTCCCCTCTTCCCTGATTCCTTCAGTGGACGCTGACTTTGCTGGACTGCTCTTATGTGTCTCTTTGATAACGCACCCTCTAACACATACATAGTCTGACCTGCTCTTCCGTATCTGTCAGTTTTAATGTTCTCAATTAGATTATAAGACCCTTGAGTATCCTAGATTTACTTTGAGTGTCTTGAAACTCATAACCTACAGAGGAGGCTTGCACCATACTACCTGATCAACTGAATTTCAGAACTTTCTTATATTTCCCCCCCTCACTTCTTTTCCAGATTCTGATTCATAATTTTTCTGGTAGAGCTCATTTTATTCATTCACCAAACATCAGTTGACTGTAGTGAACTCTAACCAAAACAAGGAAACTAATTTTTAAACCATAGCTCATGTTTTAAATGCCTTTTAAAAATGGAGAGTATAATCTATCACCAAATATTTGTCTTTAATCAAATGTGATCACTTTGCAGTGTCAGGTATGAAATGTTAAATTCATAATGAAAAGATTGCTTTGTGAACATGAAATTCAAAATTAAAACCAATCAAACATGGGAGTAGGAAATAGTTGGCCCTAGGTGCACATATAGGGCCTGTTTGGGGTCTATGGACTACTCTCCACAGGGTATAGATTTCCTAGTAAGTAAGTGCTAGTTCCCTTTGGACATAGCACATTCCCATGACAGAATGACCCTTTCTTATTTGCCGTTTCTCTGTTTCTAGATCTTATGCAACATCAAATATAACACACATTTACTAGCTCTGACCTAGGTATTGTGCTAGTGCCAGGGGTACAGGTAGCCACAAGGCAGATTCAGAGCCAAAGTTGACTATGTGTAAAGCAGTGTGACAGATTCTAGAGTTTATATGAAATTCTGATGGGACTTGGTGCTGCAGAAACAGAACACTTGGTTGTATCTTTGAACATTGAGTGAGAGTCCACAGGTTGAACAGGAGAGAAAGGGCCTGGCGAGGGCTCAGTGGAAGCCAAGGAGGTATGAAAGAACTTGGCACCTTCGAGAAACACGGAGTTGTCCTCGGTGCAGCTGCTAGAACTTCGAAAGGCGTGATGAAGCTGCAACTAGAAAGCCTGTCTGGGGAGAGCTGCCTTGTGATGCCAAAAAATGCGTGCCGCCATGTTGACCCAGACTGTGTTTAATCTCTATTCTCATGCCTGTTTTCAATTGCCAGTCTCAAATCCTCCCTCCTGAGTTGCTTGTATGACCAATGCAGTTTCCCTTCTGCCTGGGTCTGCCTGGCGGTAAGAGCTTCATCCTGGGACACTTCTTTCTTATGAGGCTATTTTCTGCCTCACTTTCTAATATCCCGGTAGACTCCTGGGAGCTGCCTTTCTTTTCATCTTTTTTGAGCACGTCCATTTTCTGTACCAGAAATCATTCGTTTGTCAAACGTTTTTCTCAGAGCAGACTCAGTGCCACAATTATACATCACTGACCATAAAGTTCAAGGTCCCTACTCTTGAGGAGCTTGCAAGGCTGCAGGCTTCACACAGGAGTGAAGTGGGACAGGGACAAAGTGAAAGACGGTGGTGGCAACTGTAGACACTCGGAGGTCATGAGCTCCATCTAAACACACACAAATCCCCGCTTTTAGAACACCAGGCAGCAAAGCCAAACAGGTCTTCCACTTGGGCCCACTCCAACTTTTAAATGCCATCTGTTCTCTGCCAATGACCAGACATCTATCTCTAGCTCAGAATTCTCCCTTTAACTCCAAAGCCCTATCCAACTCCCAACTCACGTGGCCACTTGGAATTCTAACAGGTACCTCACACTCACCAGGCTCCAAAGGGAACTTTCAACCTCACCCGCCCCGCCTCGCCCCCGCCAAATCTGCTCTTCCTAAACCGTTTTCTCCAGGTCAGGAAATGGCAATTCTGTACTGCCAGGGGCTCAGATGTGAAAATCAGGTGTTATGTTTGACTCTCGCTTCCAGCACCAGGGACTTCTTATTTGCTAGAACATTCCCCTAATTATCTACACTCTTTTCTTCAGCTCTCTATTCAAATGTCTGCTTCTCAATGAGACAGTCTTTTATGACAAACTGACTTATAACAACATACCCAGCCCTCTCTACCCCGATTCCTGCTTCATCTCCCTCTCTAGCACATATCTCTGTGACATGCTCTCTCACCCATGCATCTGTTTATTGGCAGCCTTCCCCACTGGAATATTAGCACCTTGAGAGCAGTGACTTTTGGTCTTTTTATTCACTGCTTCATTCCCAGCACCTAGAATAGAGTCTGGCACATAAAGAACATTCAATAATTCCTTATGTAATGAATTAAAATATAAACATATTCCTAAAGAATTCTATTTACTGAATCCTGAATATTCTTAGGGTCAGGGCTTAGAATGTTTATCTTTCAAATCTTGTGCAGAAGGGCATTTCAGCAGGGGACCTCGCTGTCCAAACTCCTGTCCATAATATATCAGGGATGCAAACCCTTCAGACTGGGGAGCTGCCAGAACAATGCCATGGAGAGCAGTATGCATAGGAAGGACCCTGGGAAACCACAAAACAGTGATTCCTGCAGTATTGAGGTCAGTGCCTTTGTGCCATAGAATCCAGACTGTAACCAAGTTCATCCACAAGTGTGGGCTTCAGTGGTGGGAGAGAGATGGACTTTACAGAGCCTTTCAAACTGGTACAGAGACATGTGCCTCAGACCCAGAGAGGCAATAGCAGTGAATCAGGTACTTTTCTCCAATCCAAGGCTACACACTATTCTTTAAGCCTTAATGTCAAAAAACTACACAAAAGAATTCAGAAAGAAAGGGTATAATTTAAAGCTTCCCAAACAGTGTCTTTTGAGGTTTGGACGGGCTGCCTGTTGCAGAGATTTGATTTCTGAATTTTGACTGTCTGGGCCAGTGGCTCTCTAACTTTTCTTACTTTTTTCTGACCTATAGAAAGGAATCTATTTTCTATCCCAACCCCGTCCACACAAATATGACAATTACAAATAAATAATACTCAGCCTTCCTTTGTGTGAGGCACCCAGATAATTCCTCTTTGGTTCTCTATTATTTTATTATTACTAATTTTTAATGTTGGCATGATAGAGCCAGGGTTAGGGAGAGACAGGTGAGGGAATAATCAAAGGTGCAAGACTTAAGGAGGAGCTGAAAATTGCAGCTAATTAAGAGAAGTAATACTTTCAAACAATATTTATAAAATTTGAAATTATGGTAATCGTGAAGAAAAAGATATCAAAATTTTAAATAAAGAGAGGCAATTATATGTTTGTTTTATGACCCTGCATCATCCTGCACCTTTATAAGATTGTATAATTTGTAACTGACTGTGAGTCCCCTGCAGTGAACTTATGAGAGTTCACAGTGGCAATTGGAGAGACTGGGCAACATGGAGCTTTATGTAGTGATGCTTTTTTTAAAATTTCAATTATTACGGGGGTACAAATATTTCTGGTTACATGTATAGATGTTGTTATGCTTCAGTAAGGGTTAAAAATGTTCCCTCATGCAGATAGTGTTCATTGTACACATTAGTTAAGTTTTTACCCATCCCATCCTCCCCTCTCTCCTGCTTGATTTCCACTGAGTTTTACTTCCATCTGTGCACATGTGTGCTCATCAGTTAGTTCCAGTTTAATAGGGAGTACATGTGGTGTTAGTTTTCCCATTCTTTAGATACTTCCCTTAGGATAATAGTCTCCACTTCCATCCAAATTGTTGCAAAAGGCTTACTTCGTAGTTCTCCATGGACGAATAGTACTCCATTGTATACATACACCACATTCTGTTAATCCACTCATGAACTGATGGACACTTCGGTTGATTCTGCATCTTTACAGTTGTAAATTTTGCTGCAATAAACATTTGATAGCAGGTGTCTTTTTCATAAAATGACTTCTTTTCCTTTGGATAAATATCCAGTAGTGGAATTTCTGGATGAAATGCTGTGTCAGCCTTTAGTTCTTTGAGGAATCTCCATACTATTTTCCATAGAGGTTTTACTAATTTGCAGTCGCACCAACAGTGTATAAGCATTCTTTTTTCTCTGCATACACACCAGCATCTATTGTTTATATACTTTTTAATAAAAGCCATTCTAACTGGGGTAAGGTGATAAACATTGTGGTTTTAATTTGAATTTCCCTGATAATTCCTGATGTTGAGCATTTTTTTCATATGTTTATTGGCAATTTGTTTATCTTCTTTTGAAAAGCTTCTGTTCATGTCTTTTGCTAACTTTTTTAAATAGGGTTGTTTTTTTTCCCTGCTGATTTGCTTGAGTTCTTTGTAGATTCTGTTTTTTAGCCCTTTATCGGCTGTATGGCTTGTGAATATTTTCTCCTATTCGGTAGGTTGTCTGTTTACTCTGTTGATTATTTCTTCAGCTATGCAGAAACCTTTTAATTTAATCAGGTCCCATTTGTTTATTTTTGTTGTTGCTGTGATTGCCATTGGTATCTTCTTCATAAAGTCTTTGCCTAGGCCAATATCTAGAAGAGTTTTTCCAATATTTTCTTCTACAGTTCTTATGGTTTCATGCCTTACATTTAAGTCTTTTATCCATGTTGAATTAATTTTTGTGAATGGTGAGAGATATGGATCCTGTTTCATTCTTCTGCATGTCTCTATCCAACTTTCTTACCACCATTTATTGAATTGGGCTTCTTTTCCCCAGTGTGTATTGTCTGCTTTGTCAAAGATCAATTGGCTAAATGTGAATGGTTTTATATCTGGGATCTCTATTCTCTTCCATTGATCTATGTCTCTATTTTTGTGCCAATTTTATGCTGTTTTGGTTACTATAACCTTGAAGTATAGTTTGAAATATGGTGATGTGATGCCTCCAGATTTGTTCTTTTTGCTTAAGATTGCTTTGGCTATTTGGTCTCTTTTTTGGTTCCATACAAAGCATAGAATTATTTTTTCTAGTTCTGTGAAATATGGCATTGGTATTTTGATGGGGATTGCACTGAATCCGTAAATCACTTCGTGTAGTATGGACATTTTAACAATGTTTATTCTACAGATCCATGAGCATGATGTGTTTTTCCATTTGTTTGTGTCCTCTGTGATTTCTTTCCTCAGCGTTTCATAGTTCTCTTCGTGGAGATCTTTCATCTCCTTCATTAAATTTATTCCTATGTATTTTATTTTCCTTGTAGCTGTTGTGAATGGTATTGAGTTTTTGATTTGACTCTCAGCTTGACTGTTATTGGTATATAGTCAAGTATACCAATGGATTGATACTGGTTTGTATACATTGATTTTATAACCTGAAACTTTGCTGAATTTGTCTATCAATTCCAGGAGTCTCTTGGTAGAGTCTGGGGTTTTGTAGCTATATGATCATATCATCAGCAAAAAGTGTTAGTTTGACTACCTCGTTCCTGATTTGGACACCTTCATTTCTTTCTCTTCCCTGATTGCTCTGACTCGGGCATCCAGTGCTATTTTGAATAGAAACATGACAGTTGGCACCCTTGTCTTGTTCCAGTTCTTAATGGGAATGCTTTCAACTTTTCCCCATTCAGCATGATTTTGGCTATGTATCTGTCATATATGGCTTTTATTAATCTTGAGTTATGTTCCTTCTAGCCAAGTTTATTGAGGGTTTTTATCATGAAATGGTGCTGAATTTTGTCAAATGCATATTAAGTTGTTCATATGGTCTTTCTTTTTGCTTCTGTTTATGTGGTGAATCACATTTATTGATTTACATATATTGAACCATCCTTGTATCCCTGGAATGAAGCCCACTTGATCATGGTGGATTATTTTTTCTTTGTGCTCTTGATTTCAGTTTGCTAGTAATTTTATTGAGGATCTTCACATCTATATTCCTAAGGGATATTAGTCTATAGTTTTCTTTTTTGTTGTATGCTTTCCTGGCTTTAGTATCAAGGTGATGTTGGCTTAGAAGAATGACTTGGGGAGGATTTCTTCTTTCTCAATGCTATGGAATAATTTCTGCAGTATGGGTACCAGCTCTTCTTGTAGGTCTGGTCAAATTCAGCTGTGAATCCATCTAGTCCAGGGCTTGTTTTTGGTGGAAGATTTTTTTTTATTACTGCTTCAATCTCGTTGCATGTTATTGGCCTGTTCAGGAGTTCTGTTTTTTTCCTGATTGAGTCTTGGGAGGTTGTGTGTTTCCAGGAATTTTCCCATTTCCTCTATGTTTTTGACTTTAGGTTCATGGAGATTTTCATAGTATTCACAAATAATATTTTGTACTTCTGTGGCACCAGTTATAATATATCCTTTTTCATTTCTGATTGATCTTATTTGGGTCCTTTCTTTTATGTTCCTGGTTAATATAGCAAGAGGTCTATCAATTTTGTTTATCTTTTCAAAGAACTAGCATTTTTTTCATTGATCCTTTGTATTGTTTTTTTTGTTTTCCATTTCTTTTAGTTCTACTCTGACCTTAGTTATTTCTTTCTTTTTCTGACTTGGAGTTTGGTTTGCTCTTCCTTTTCTAGTTCCTTAAGACACATCATTAGATTGATAATTTGTGATCTTTCTGTCTTTTTGATGTAGGCATTTAAGGCAATAATTTTCCCCTTAGGACTGCTTTTACTGAATCCCATAGATTTTAGTAGCTTGTGTCATCCCCTTTGTTGTTAAGTTCAAGGAATCTTTCCACATTAATTTCATTATTGACCCAATAGACATTCAGCAGCTGGTTATTTAATTTCCATTACTTTGTGTAGAATTGAGTGTTTCTACTGGAGTTGATTTCTAGATTTATTTCTCTGTGGTCTGAGAGGATACATCATATGATTTCTATATTTTTTTTAATTTGTTGATACATGTTTTATGACTTAAGATATGACTAATCTTAGAGAATGTTCCATGTGCTGATTAGAAGAATGTATATTCAGTACTTTGGGGGTAAAATGTTCTATAAATGTCTGTTAGGCCCATTTGTTCTAGAGTCCCATTTAAGTCCAGTGTTTATTTTCTGCTTAGATGATCTGTTCATTTCTGTCAGCAGGGCATTAAAATCCCTGGAAATTACAATGCTATTTATCTCTGCTTAGATAAGTAGGGTTTACTTCATGAATCTAGGTGGTCCTGTGTTAAGTACATAAATATTTAGGATTACTGTGTCTTATTGTTGAATTTCTCCATTTACTATTATATAATGACCACCTTTAACTTTCTTTGTAATTGTTGATTTAAAGTCAGTTTTATCTGATACAAGAATGGCTATGCCTGCTTTCTTTTGGTTTCCATTTGCATGGGGTATTTTTTTCCATCCCTTCCTATTGAGACTATATGAATCCTTACAGGTTAGATGTGTTTCCTGGAGACAGAAGATGCTTTGGTTGTATTTTTTCATCCATTCAGCTAGCCTGTATCTCTTGAGTGGGGTATTTAGGCTGTTTATGTTGATTGATATAATTTATATGTTGACTGCTATTCTGTTCATCCTGTTATGTTATTGCTTTGTTTTACCTCTTGTTCTATTGTGTTGTATGAGCTCTGAGCTTCAGCTTTTGGGTAGTTTTACTCTGGTGGGTGTCTATTGTGCTAATCCATATATAATGTGGTTCTGAGTATTTCTTGCAGGGCAAGTCTGGTCTTGACAATTTCTCTCAGTGTTTACTTGTCTCTAAAAGTCTTTATTTCTCCTTCATATACCAAATTTAGTTTTATAGGATACAAAATTCTAGGGTGACAGTTGTTATCTTTAAGAAGACTGAAGATGGGGCCCCAATCCCTTCCAGCTTGTAAGGTCTCAGTTGAGAAGTATGCAGTTAGCCTGATAGAGTTTCCTTTGTAGGTTACTTGATCTTTTCACCTCACAGCTCTCATGAGTTCCTCCCTCATGTTAACTTTAGCCAGTCTGATGACTATGTGTTGATGATTACCTCTTTGCAATGAATCTCCTAGGTGTTCGTTGAGCTTCTTGTACCTGCATGTCTAAATCCCTTGCAAGACCAGGGAAGTTTTCCTCAATTATTCTGTCAAGTAGGTTTTCTAGTTCTTTTGCATTTTGTTTTCACCCTTTGGAATGCCTATGATTCCTATATTTGGCCATTTTACATAATCCCATATTTTTTGTGGGCTTTGTTCATTCCACTTAATTCTCTGTTTTTTTATTTTTGACTTAGTTAATTTGAAAGAGTTGTCTTCGAGCTCTGAGATTCTTTCTTCTGTCTGGTCAAGTCTATTCTTATTAATAAAACTTTCCACTATGTTTTATAATTCTTTAAATTAATTATTCATTGTCAGAATTTCTATTTGTATTTTTTTAATGTCAGTCTCTGTAGTGAATTTTTCACTGATCTCCTACATTGTTTTTTCTGGTTTCTTTGAGTTGGTTTTCCATTTTCTCTTGGATTTCATTGAATTTCCTTACCATGCATATGTGGAATTCTTTATCTGTCATTTCAGTGTTTTCATTTTGCTTGGTATACATTACTAAAGACCTGGTTTTCCATTTTGGGGGTGTCCTTGCTCTCTGATTTTTCATACTTCTGGAGTTCTTTTGCTGATTCTTCCTCATCTGAGGCAGCTGTCACTTCCTATTTTTGGATTTTCTTTTATTTAGATTGGGCTTTTTTTCCTTCCCCCCTCACTAATAAGGGGATATTTGTAGCACCTATTAGGTAAGGACCTTTGGCTCTGCTTGTGGGTATTTTGATCAGGGTCTAGGTTTTAGATGGATGCCTTGGTTATAGATATCCTTAGTATGGTGGTTTTCTCAGTTGCTAGTTATTTGTAGGCTGTAGGAGTGATGAGCTATGTGAGTGGGCAAATTCCCTGTCTCTGATGGGGGAGGATGGACGTCTTTGAGATCCTTTCTCTTTCCCCAGCCCTGTGTTCTTCTTAAGTGTGAATTGTATTGTCATGCCCAGTTTAATCTCTGAGACAGTTGGTGGTGCTTGTGGGTAAGAATGAATCACACTCTGTGTGATCGAGTCAGTAAATGTTGTAAAGGGCTGTGCAAATGGGCCTCCCTGTCAGTAAATGTCACTTGCCAGAAGGAACAAGCTGCAGTGATGTTTTGGGGACCTGTGCTGGCTCTAGCCTCTCAGGAGTTACACTCGAATGCCCCAGTTGATGGGTGGGGCACTGGAACTGCCATGTGAGTCCTTATTCTCCACCATAGCAGAGGAAATTTGGGTAATGAGGCTGGGCAGGGCTGGGTTGGGTGACCCTGCCCTTAGGCTCCACAAAAGCTTAAAAGGTAGCTGTCTCTGCAAGGCTCAATGATCTTCTCTGAGTCTTCTAGGGAAAGCTGTCAGGGAAGGACTGAAGTAGCCCCACCAACCCAGAAAGTTTGCTTTTGTGGGGAGGGGCAGTCCAAGATCCACAATCTGGCTGTTAGGGACGAGTCTTGCTCTTCTTCTTGCTCCCCTGCTCTGCAGTCTCCCTTTGGTGTCTGCCTGCACACAGGAGCTCAAACTAGCTGAGCTTCCCCATGATGGCCCTGCAAACTAAGAGCTTCCCTGTCTAGGATTCCTCCCTGAGTGCAGCCTTCCTGTGGGCGAGGTGTGCTCTGTGAACACTGCAGCTGTGACCCACACTTCACTGTCTTTTCAGTTCTGCCCATACAAGCTCCTTCACCTCCTAATGGTAGTTTACAAATCTCCCCTCCATACCCTTGAGCAATATGATTGAGTCCTAGGGTTACGGGATCTGGCCTATGGGCCTATCTCCAGTTCCCCAAAGATCAATCCCTGTCTGTGCCAGGGAGAAGCTTGCTTGTCTCAAGTTACCTATAGGGTGCTCAAGCAGGTTTGATGTATCTCTGCTTTGGGCTATGCCCGGCTGTGATGAAGCAGCTGTGCAGGCAGCACCAGGGAGAGCCCGTGAGCAGGGAGCTCACAGTTTGAGTACCTTTTAGTCCTCTGCTGGTCTTTAAAAGGAAGGAGTTGAGCCCCACTCTCTGTGGAAGCCCCAGCAGAGAGGAATCATTAGCTCCTGAGAGCTCTAGCTCAATCTCTCTCTCGGCAGCCATGCACAGGGGAGGGGTAGGGGAGGAAAAGATGAATGGAGCAAAGCTAGCACTCTGGTCATCTCTGTCATCTCTGTCCTCTCTCTCTCTCTCTCTCTCTGGAAGGCAGCCCACTTGGAATGGCTACACTCTGGGGTCATGCATATCCCCTTGGACCCACTGGCCCCCTGTGGCTCCCCTAGTCTGGACCTGAGTTGAGAAATGTTTATGTGGGAACAAGTGAGACAAAAACTGAGTGGCTGAAGCTTCCTGGGGAGGACAAAGGTACACAGTGGGTGGAGAAGTGATATGGTGCCTACCTTCTGGGCTAAGGTCTGTGATGGTGGGCAGGGACCCCGAGGGTTCTGGCAGCCTTGTACTATGTCCTCAGGAAGCTCCCAGGTCACCGGCAGCAGCAGCTTCTGAGTTTCTGAGGGTAGAAAGGCTCTCAAGCTGCTCAGAAGCCTGCTGACTACCAGATATGTGAGGGAAGGAAAAACAACCCATTCCAACTACCCTCTTCAGTGGATTCCAAGCCTCTGAGGGGACCTCTGCCTATGTCTTGATCCTTCTTGTTCTGCTCTGCAACTTCTTCCCATGGAATCTCTTGTAGCTTCTGGCACTTTTACTTTGGAATTACATCCAATCTATGATTGTTTGTTTTTCTTCATCTAAAACTTTTCCTTCTTTCTGAGATGATCTGAAAGCTGGTGTCTCTGCTCAACCATCTTCCTTAATTTCTCTAATCATGGTCATTGATTGTAGAGTTTTTAGTAACTTTTTGCAATGTTTGCAACTTTTGCAAACTTTTTGGAATTGTTTGCAACTTTTGCAAACTTTTTGGAATTGTTTGCAACTTTTGCAAACTTTTTGGAATTGTTTGCAACTTTTGCAAACTTTTTGGTTTAAAATATGAGCCTGCACTTTGATGAGCAGATACAGAGGCATGTTTTATCTTTTGCCCTAAGCTTTAACAGAACGTGGCAGGGCACTACTGGTCAACTGCTTGCTACATTTATTTACCATCCTACTGGCTGGGAAAAAATAGCCCTAGTTGTTCTCTGCTTTCCTAGGTCCTGTGGGTTTTGCCAGTGGGGGCAGCTCACCTAACATTGACACTGTCTCTTCTCCACCTGGCTTCTAGACGCTGTACTTGCCTGCCTGTGGCTATGTGTAATGCCCTTTTTAAGCTTTTTTTTAAAATTAATCTATGTAACTATATATACATATGCACATATATATACAAATATCCATCTATATATATATATACACACACACACACATAAACATACACACTCTTATGTTTTTAAATCATAGAGAAAGGACTTTTGGTGGAGAGTAAGTTAACAGAAACATGTCCAAGTAGTTTCATCAGAATGGAGAGCTATTACTGAATCAACATTAGACAATAATATACTGTGAGTCTGAAGGGAGTTTTCTGTGTTCTTATTTAAGCACCTAACTTACATCATGGGAGTAGTGTGTGGGAGAAAAAAAGTTCCATAATCAGCTATTTAAAATGATAGCGCAGGAGATACAAACTTAATGTAGTCTGCATTGTTCTGGTGGAAATCTCCAATCATGAAGTGGCGATTATCGAAGATTTTTCTTAGTGGCGTTGGTGAATTAAAATTTCAAGTTGGTTTTCCCCTCTGGTGTTTAGTGTAATAGAATCTCTGCCAGTATTTTTTAAACATTGATATTGTTAAACTTGTTTTGACAGCAGCAAAATTTTAAGTGAAGTAAGCATTGGGCATATACAGTGTCCATTTGATGTTTTCCAACTTTAAATCTAATCATCAGCCCATTTCTTTGTACTCACATTTAAGTTTACCAGCTTGGGTGGAACAGTTCCAAGTGCACAATTAATTGCACTGGAGAAGACTAACATTGCTTTCTGGAGCTGGAGTACTCAACAACCAGGGCAAATTCCACAAGATTGTTGTATAAAATTCATAATTATTGTAGGTCAGTGGTAAGTTCAGGCCACCAAGGGAACAGTGGCATCTACCTTTGGGAAGTCATCAAGCAGCAGTATGCATGATTTAAGAAGATGTTCAAAGAAAAGCTGTTTTCTCTGGTTCAAATGAATGAACAGATGTGGCTGGTATGATGTGTTTTGACAAAGTGCTCCAAAGACATGGTGCTTAAAAGGCTGAAAAGCCACCACTCCAGCAATTCCCGTCTTCTAAGAGCAACACTGCCAGATTTCACAGGTCTCATGCAGGAAATGAAAGCAGTTTATGAAAGTGCAAGGGACATGATCAATTTCAGAGCCATGGGTAAAATGCAGGATTTTTCATGCCATCAGCTGTGTTATAAAAACTCCGTTAGTAAAGTAGATATCAAATTCGTGGGTTCCCCAAGCACAGCAAAAGCAGTAGGCACGTGACAAAATGGATGCAAATTGATAAAATAAAGGAGGAGAAATTTAAAATAAATTGTGGTCTTCTACGAAATAGAAAACAAAATATGCACACACATATACACACACACACACATATATATATCCATCCATGTATATATATGAAAAAGAAGTCTAGAGTGACTGTCTAGTGTTAGTAGATAATGAAAAATAATTCTAGTGGACTGGTTAACAACAAACAATTTAATTTTTACCAAAGTCATGGTGGTGGTGTTTTGGCTGAGGGAATTTAAGATAAAACTCTATCACTCAAAGCTGGATGATTTCTAATAACTTCTCACTATTTGACATCAGCCATATTTATTTGCTTAATCTTAAATCCCTAAAAATTAGATAGATAGTACAAGAGCTAATTGCGAGTTCTTCGCCATTTGTACCAATGTTATCTTCTTGGCCCCCCAGCCCAACTTTACTAAGGAAAAGTGAATGCCATGACCTCATGAGCAGAAATTCCTCATAGAAAGACAAATTAGTAAGGGGTGGTTTTTTGCTGTTGTGTATTCAGTTGATGAACATTTCTCCTTGGGACAAATCTCCCTAATATGCCTGCTGTGTCCAAGATCACCCTCATATGGTTGTTCTAAAACAAAAACAAAACACTTGCCTTTTTGAGAATAGACTCTGTAGAATTGAGAGTTAATAATGGTTCATGAAAGTTTATTATCATGATAATTGTGGAATAAATCATGACCTGCTAATAAAACAGTGAGTTGTAAAAGACCTGCATGTAAAGCTGTGAGACTGAATCCACAAAATAGTCATTCAACATGATCTTATTCTTCTTGACATTCGGCTTATTCCAGTTAACTTAGAAAAACATGAGTGAGGGTCTATTATTTTCTAAATAAAATAGTCTTAACTGTGAATCCCCTATTTTCCCCTCATTTGTTAAAATGAGATCCTTATATAAAAACGGGAGGTTTCATTTCAGGCAATTCAAAGTTAACTAAGAACTATTCCCTTCCTGCACAAAATTATAATTAAGTTGGAGGGAAATGGCAAGCACAGAAATAACTCTAATCCCACAACTATTACTTGAGTCGTACGTAGTTGTCTAGCGTTATTTTTTAGTATAAGGAGCGTTAAAATACCTTACATTTACATAGCACTTTACATTTTTAAAGTGTTTTGGGCTATATATTAATTTAATTCTAACAACAATTGTGGAAGCTTAGTAAACGTCTCTTGCTCTATCCAGAAATACTTGCCTCTGCGCATATTCCCACACTGAATAGGAAATAGATGTTATTATTACAGAACAAGAAACTTGAGGGAAGCTGGTAGTATGGGAAAGATTGTTGCTTGTGTGGGTATACAGAGTTTTTAATATATGTAAAGGTGGTGCAGAATCAGCAAGATTTGTGTTCAGCTTTGCCTCTACCTGTCCATGGTATCACCAAAAAGTTTCCTAAGCCATCTGGGCCTCCATTTTCTCGACTGAACAATGTGACTAAAAATACCTATCTTGCAGTATTATTGAGAAGTTTGAGTGAAATTGTACATGTAACTGACATCGCATGTTGCCTGGCACCTGGTAAATTGTCCAGGTAATAACGCTCATTGGTAATTACAGGTGAGCACCGAATGATCCAATAGGAATTTAAAGACATTTTGAAATTCTGAAAAGTCATTAATAATGTAAGACTACTAATAGAGTTATAAGTCCTTGAGTGGATTTTCCAAGTTAATTAGTCCCCTGAATCATCTGGTTTGAGTCTGTCCAGGTTTAGCAACATGAAGTCATCTATTTCTTTCCTTTATGTGGACATAAGACATAAATGTCCAAAGCCACCCAGCATATAAATATAAAAAGCGGAGTATAAGGATTCAGTTGTGCCAGTCTCTGCCCTCCCTCATCAGTTGACGCTCTTTGGGAACTGCACCATGCTATAATATCAATTACTCAGACTTTGGTTTCTCAAGTTCACGGTTTGCCTCACTAGCATTGGGCAGTCTTAGCACATCCAAGTTTGGACATTCCTTCTGTCTCGATTAGAGTGCACTCTTTATATGTGTGCCCCCCCCCCTACATTTCTTAAGAGCAAGCATCAGATGAAGTGATTTGCACACCCAATTTAGGTAACATAATAAATGCTGTTGAACCCAAACTGATTCAAAATAGTACGCTGGAAATTTTTAACTCTTATGCCATTAGTTACATGCTTTCTGGGACTTAGGTGAATAAAAGGGAGTAACAATTTGTTACCCACTGCCCCCTGAATACTCCAAATCCTAAATTTGATTCCTAGCGACATGGCTACTTGAGCAAGCTTTGAAAAATCATTTAACCCTTTGGTCTAGCTGGCAAAAAACAACTGTCATCAAAACTAATTTCTCTCATTTTCTGCCAATATCCAGTGTAGCTCATAGACAATAAACGTGAAACAAAGCTCCTGAACCAAATTGGCTTGCTTGTAGTATGGAGAGAATGGTGGTAACACCTGAGACGTGCTTAATTTAGAACTCTATCTAAAAGGACTTTCCATAGAAGTCCGATTGGCAGTTCAGAAAATTATCTCCACAGAAGCAGCAACAATTCTGCTGATGACATCTCCACTTTGCTGGGCAAATGCAAAAACAGGTGACCATGCCACAGAAGTATGGCTCTAGCATGCCGAACCAATGAAGGCCAGGTATACGCAAGGCAGGTGCTGAGAACTTCAAGGACACCATGGAAGGTAATTGGTAATAATGATGACAAGAGCTGGGAAATAGCAAGAGGCAACTTGCTGTGTTAATGGGACCCAATCTCATGGGCTCAGTTTGAATGCATATAATGACATCAAGCCCGAGAAATTGCGGTTATCATGGTTTTCAAAAGTACTTCATAAGAGAAAAATTTATTTTTCCCATCCAATATTCACAATGGTGCTTGAAGCCAAACCATGGTTTTTGCTGTCCCTAACCAGATGCATGCTCAACCCTCTTCTATCTTGGTGTCTTCTTTCTGATTTATCCTTCAAGAAAATCACAGTTCCTTCCTGTGCCTTTTGAAAGCTACCCAGGGTCTAAGGTCAAGGTCAAAGCACCTCCTTCAAGGTGCTTATTTGCTTCTCACTTCCCCAATCAGCCATTATTCTCTCTTCCCTGAGAGCTCTCTTAGTGTCATTTTTAAACCTAAATTCTATTAGAAAAAGTACTATTTGTATTACAATATTTAAGTGCTTTTCTGTTCCCCCCTAACTAGATTGGAGGATCTTTGCTAAGCCTTGCTCATCTGGGGGCAGTGAGGAGAAGGTGGTCATGACACCTTGCCCAATGTATGGAGGTGGGGCTAATAACTATTAAGTCATTTGATAAATAATAATTATCTACACAAATAATTGATTGAAGTCTTACCCATATATAAACCATGTTGTATCCTTCTTTTCTAATCACACATGGGCAGAGTGCAAAAATCTGTGATTAGAAGTGTTCAGAGTTTTTCTCCAGAAAAATTACGATGGGAACCAAATAATGATTATATATGGGTATTCCTTTTGTGGGCCCTCTGCTCCAAAAAGCATAGACGGTATTCTTCAGGCTCTTGTTTGCTGCTAATTAAAGAAGAAAGAGCCCTGTAATTATGGCCAGACTTGGTCACAAGATCATGCATAATCTTAAAAATGTAAGAGGGGAAAGGGGCACATTTGGATTTATCACATTAGTTTGACCAAGACCCACGTAACTCCGTTGCGCCCTGAGGGGTATGTCCAGCATCCCCATTGGAGTAGTCGTGGCTCCTGCAGGAACCCTTCTTAAACACTCTGATCTCAGTCCCTATCCTGGGATTCCCAGTGGTTCCCTGCTGACTCTCTCATCAGTTCCTGGCCCGGCCTTCTTTCCTGTTGCAGTGCTTTGCCTGTGCAGATGTCTGTGGTGTCCTTCTCTCAGTCTGCTCCGGGATGGGGTTTCAACTTGATGCAAAAATCTTTTCTGGGAATGGAGATGAAACCATGTTGCCCTGTTGAGTGTGGAGTGTGCCAGTGACATCTCAGCAGCAGTGAGAGAAAACCTGCTTGGGACCCCTCCTCTGTTCTGGAAGCCACCAGCAATGCTGCCCCATCCAAAACTCAGTATCCCCTTCTCAGCTAAGTGGATGCCCTTGGGATGCTCTGTGTGGCTCATGTCTTTATCACTTGGCCTAGGGAAAGCCTAGCATTTGCTATAAACTGCATAGACATTCAATGCCAGGAACAGGCTAGAAGATACTTGAAGCCATGGTTGCTTCTTATTGATTTTGCATTTTCTCTCTCCCTCTCCCCATTGGCTTTCCTCTGTTGGGTGCTATAAAATCTTTGAGAAAGTAATTGTCATCCATTCTCCTCAAGTCTTGTAGTCAAAGGGTCTGACTATAAAATGAATCCCAGCACTTGAGGCCTGCCAATCCGATTTGTATTTTCTACTGAAGATTTTCACCTGCCACTAAATTTTGAAGCAAAGTGATACTGCTCAAATTTAACCAGTAAAGATCTCTCTTCTTCAATGAAAATAGGAAACATTTTGATATTATCAGTTTAACTCTCTGTGCTGAACTTGATGTCACATAATTGCTAGTCAATCTAACACTTTCATACTGTACATCTTTTTTTCAAATTAGAAAAATATACTGTAATACAAAAACCAATAGCAGTCCAGCTAGTCATAAGAACCTGTTAGGAAGTTTAACAGTATAAGATCTCAAAATTTAATAGTGCAAAGATCTCAAAAATGTAACATTCTTAGAAATTATTTCAATTAAAAATGCTTAAAATCTACATGCAAAAGCATACAGAAGTGATAGAAAGATAAAAGTGTAATATACTGAGAGAACTTATATGAATACTGAACATTGAAGAGATGTAAATTCTTCCAAAATACATATAAAGACGGAATACAGTTCAATTATAAAAACAATTCACTACATATCAGGCAAGAATCTAGGAAAGAAACACAAATCTGATGTTTATCTGGAAAAAATCAATGTGTGAAACTAAAATTAAGAAAAGGTTAATTAGAGAAAAAATTTCTTCTCCATTATAAAAGCAAAATGATAAAATAATTAGATGAATATGATGCTGATGCCAAGAACATTATACAAAGCTATATCAAACCATTAAATAATTTTATTGAAAGATATTGGTGGTTATCTCATCAGCTGTAAAATAAGAATTTACAATAGTAAAGGTTTTGTTAAGTTTTTTCTTTATTTCATAATATTACAAGGGTACAAATATTTTAGGTTACATGGATCGATTTTGTTATGCTTGAGTCAGACTTTTAAGTGTGCCCATCACCTAGTGTTCATTGTACCTATTAGGTAGGTTTTCACCCCCCTCATTGCCCCTGCTTGATTCCTGCTGAGTTTTGCTTCCCTCTGTGCACATGTGTCCTCATTGGTTAGTTCCAATTTAATAGCGAGTACATGTGGTGTTTGTTTTCCCATTCTTGAGATACTTCACTTAGGATAATGTTCTCCAGTTCCATCCAAATTGTTGCAAAAAGCCTTAATTCATCCTACCTCATGGCTGCGTAGTATTCCATAGTACACATAAACCACATTTTGTTAATCCACTTATGAATTGATGTCCACTTGGGCTGATTCCATATATTTGCAATTATGAATTGTGCAATAAGCATTAATGTGTGAGTGTCTGTTTGCTAAAATGATTTTGTCTTCTTTGGGTAAATACACAGTAGTAGAATTTCTGGATCAAATGATAGGACTACTTTTAGTTCTTTCAGGGATCTCTATAATATTTTCCATAGAGATGATAGTAATTTATAGTCCCACCAACAGTGTATAAGCATTCTTTTTTCTCTGTATCCATACCACCATCTATTGTTTTTGAACTTTTTAATAAAAGCCATTCTAACTGGGGTAAGGTGATAAACATTGTGATTTTAATTTGCATTTCTGATAAATACTGATATTGAAGATTTTTTAATATGTTTATTGGCTCTTTGTCTATTTTATTTTGAAAAGCTACTATTCATGTATTTTGCTCACTTTTGAATAGGGTTGTTTCTTTTTTCCCTGCTGATTTGCTTGAGTTCTTTATAGATTCTATTTATTAGCCCTTTATCAGCTGTATCTCTTGCGAATATTTTCTCCCATTCTGTAGGTTGTCTATTTGCTCTGTTGATTATTTCCTTAGCTATGCAGAGCTTTTAAATTTAATCAAGTCCCATTTATTTCTTTTTGTTGTTGCTGTGATTGCCATTGAGGTCTTCATAAATTTTTGGCCTATGGCCAATATCTAGAAGAATTTTTCCACCATTTTCTTCTAGAGTTCTTATGGTTTCATGCTTTACATTTAAGTATTTTATCCATGTTGAATTAAATTTTGTGAGTAGTAAGAGATATGGATCCTGTTTCATTCTTCTGCATGGGGCTATCCAATTTTCCCAGCAGTGCTTATTGAATAAGAATTCTTTTCTCTAGTGTGTATTGTCTGCTTTATCAAAGATCAGTTGACTAAATATGGATGGTTTTATATCTGATTTCTCTGTTCTGTTCCATTGGTCTATTTCTCTATTTTTGTGCCAATACAATGCGGTTTGGTTACTATAGCCTTGTAATATAGTTTGAAGTTTGGTAATGTGATGCCTCCAGATTTGTTCTTTTTGCTTCAGATTGTTTTAGCTATTTGGGCTCTTTACTGGTTCCATACAAAGCATAGAATTATTTTTTTTAGTTCTGTGAAATATGATGTTGGTATTTTGATGAGGATTGCACTGAATCTGTAAATCATTTGGGGTAGTATAGACATTTTAACAATGTTCTTCTAATGATCCATGAGTATGATGTGTTTTTTTCCATTTGTTTGTGTTGTCTGTGATTTCTTTCCTCGGTGTTTCATAGTTTTCTTTGTAGAGATTTTTTACCTCCTTGGTTAAGTATATTCCTAAGTATTTTATTTTTCTTTTTTTGTAGCTATTGTGAATGGTAGTGAGTCTTTAATTTGTCTCTCAGCTTGACTCTTAATTGGTGTATAGGAATGCTACTGATTTGTGTACAGTGATTTTTGTAAACAGACTTTGGTGGATATATTTATCAATTAGAGGAGACTCTTGGTGGAGTCTCTGGGGTTTTTTAGTTATAAGATCAAATTGTCAGCAAAAATTGATGGTTAGACCTCTCCTTTACTGATTTGAATACCCTTTATTTTTTCTCTGGCATTATTGCTCTGGTTAGACTTCCAGCACCATGTTGAATACGAATGATGACAACGGGCATGCTTATTTGGTTCCAGTTGTTAGTGGGAATGCTTTCAACTTTTCCCCATTCAGTATGATATTGGCGGTGGATTTGTCACGTATGGCTTTTATAATCTTGAGATATTTCTTCTATGCCTAATTTGTTGAGGGTTTTCATCATGAAATGGTGATGAATTTTGTCAAATGCTTTTTTTGCATCTATTGGGATAATTATATGATCTTTGCTTTTGCTTCTGTTTATGTGTCGAATCACATTTATCGATTTTCGTATGTTGAACAATCCTTGTAACCCTGAGAGAAAGCCCAGTTGGTCACGGTGGATTATTTTTTTGATGTGCTATTGAATTTGGTTTGCTAATATTTTATTGAGGATTTTTGCATCTATGTTCATAAGGGATATTGCTTTGTAGTTTTCTTTTTTTGTTGTGTCCTCTCTTGGCTTTGGTTTCAAGGTGATGTTGGCTTCATGGTATGAGTTGGGGAGGATTCCCTCCTTTCAGTGCTATGGAATAATTTCTGCAGTATGAGTACCAGCTCTTCTTTGTAGGTCTGGTAAAATTCAGCAGTGACTCCATCTGGTCCAGGGTTCTTTTTTTAGTTGGAAGATTTTTTTATAACTGTTTCAATCTTATTTCTTATTATTGGTCTTTTCAGGAGTTCTATTTTTTCCTGATTGAGTATTGGGAGGTTGTGTGTTTCCAGGAATTTTTCTATTTCTTTTATGCTTTCAAATTTATGTGTGTAGAGATTTTCATAGTATTCACTGATGGTAGTTTGTATTTCTGTGGTAAAAGTTGTAATATCTCCTTTTTCATTTCTGATTGAATTTATTTGGGTTCTTTCTCTTTTATTCCTGGTTAATCTAGCAAGAGGTCTATCAATTTTGTGTATCTTTCCAAAGACTGACATTTTAAAAGTTTCATTGATTCTTTGTATTCTTTTTTGTTTTCCATTTTGTTTAGTTCTGCTCTGACCTTATTTATTTCTTTCCTTCTTCTGGCCTTTAGTTTGGTTTGCTCTTCCTTTTCTAATTCCTTGAGACATGTCATCAGATTGTTAATTTATGATCTTTCTGTCTTTTTGATGTAGCCATTTAAGGGCCCTGGAACTCCCAGGTGAATCCTTATTCTCCACTACAGCAGAGGTGGGTGGGGGAGTGGGACTGGGTGGGACTGGGTTGTGTGAGCCTGCCCCAAGACTCCACAAATAGTGATAAGTTAGCTGCTTTTGCATGGGTGAACGGTCTGCCCCAAGGCTTCCAGAGGGTGCTGAAGTTGCCCCACCCAGTCAGAAAGTCTGCTTGTTGGGGAGGGGCCATCTGAGTTTCAGGATCTGGCTGTTGGGAGCTGGTTTCACTGCTTCGCATTCTCCCCTGTTCTGCAGTCTCTCTCAGGTATCTGCCAGCAGTCACGAACTCAAACTAACTGACCTCCCCGACAATCGTGGGCTGGGAGCTTCCCTGTCCAGGATCCCGCCTTAGAATGAGAGCACAGCCTTCCTGTGGGGGGAGGGGTGCTCCAGGAATGTGCTGTGGCTGGGACCCACACTGCCCTCATCTCTCAGTTTGCCCACATGGGCACCCTCGCCTACTGAGGTTAGTTCACAAATCTCCTCTCTGCCCCAGAGCAACATGGTGGAGTCCTGTGGGTACAGGATCTAGTCTGAGGGCCTGTCCCCAGGTCCCTAAGATCAATCCCTGATAGTGCCAGGGAGAAGTGTGCTGGTCTGAGTTGCTTATGGGGATCTTAAGCAGGTTTGATGTCCTTCCGCTTAGGAGCGCGCCCTGTCTGATGGAGCAGCTGAGCAAGCATCACTGAAGAGGGCTAGTGATCAGGGTGCTCACAGTCCAAGCACCCCTGAGTCCACTGCCCATCTTTAATAGGAGAAGTTTGAGCCCCAGTCTCTGTGGAAGCCTCAGTGTGGCAGATGCACCAACAGGGGAAGCACCAGCGCCTGAGAACCCCGACTCAATCCGCTGTCTCTTCAGCTACGGGTTGGGAAGGGGGAGGGTAGGAAAAAGAGTCTGGACGGAGGAGAGCTGGCACTGTCCCTCTCTCTCAAAGGCAGCCTGCCCAGAATGTCCCGGCTCTTGGGTCACACAGTTCCCCCTCAGCCCTGTGGCTCCTGTCTGGGCCAGAGCTGGAAATGTTTATGTGGGCCTGAGCGAGAGGGAAACTGAGGGGCTGAAGCCCCCTGGGGAGGACAAAGGTGCATGTTCCGTGGAGAAACAATATGGCGCCTGCCGTCTCAGCTCAGCCCTGCGGTGACGGGAAGCGACCCTGGGGGCACTGCCAACCTGGTGCTTTGTCCTCAAGAAGCTCCCAGTTCACTGGCAGCAGCTGCTTTTTGGCTTGTGAAGGTAAACATGCTCTCCAGAAGCTTGGAAGCCTGCTGACTGCCGGAGATGTGAGGGAGGGAGAAACAAACCGCTCCACCTGCCCTTTTTGCTGGACTCCAGGCCTCTCGGGGGTTGACCTCTGCCACGATCTTGCTCCTTCTTGTTCTGCTCCTCAACTTCTTCCCACAGAATCTCTTGTAGGTTCTGGCATATTTCCCTTGGCATTATACCCGATATATGTATGTTTGTTTTTTATTTTTCATCTAAAACTTTTGAGACAATCTGGCAGCTGGTGCCTCTGGGCCGCCACCTTCCCTAACTCAGGTTCTGTTAAATTCAAAATCATCCAACAATTATAGGGATTAAATGAGAATCCGCCTTAAAAAATGATTAACAAGTACTTATATGAAATGCGAGCCTCACGCAGTGACACCTTTTGCTTCTTCAACACTTAATTTTAAAGGCAAGAAATTCAACTGGTTTTTAGGGTATCTTTGAAGATTATAATATTTGCTTCTGAAAATAAAGACTGAATTGTTCCACGTCTGGTTAACAGGAAGGACAGTGGCTTTGTTAGTCTGCATTATGGACAAAATGGAACCTGACATAGATTTATTCACCTTAACAATATTAACATTTAAAAATCCCACCAAATTCCAGCACCTTTGGCTCTACTTGAGGAACTAATGCTATGTGAAACTTCGTTCCTGTTCTTGAGAATGATATTTATTGTTTTTGGCGTTGGAAACTTCTACTTTGAAATTAAGTCTTGACAATGACAGCAAGTTCCTGTACCAATTTTTTCTCAGAATGATTTTGGCATGATATTTTATAAACCAGTTTTTGGCCTTTATAGGATGACTGTCTGAGATTTTAAAATTCAAAGTCAATATGTGCCTGTCAGATAGAGAGGACACACTAATTAGTAGTATGTGCTACTGACTTACTACTGGTAAATTCCTTTATCAAAAGCATTATCCTCTTCCTGGAATTTGTTATGTACAAACATTGATAACAAAACTAAATGTGATTTTTTTTTTTTTTTTTGGAGACAGAGTCTTGTTCTGTTGCCCGAGGTAGAGTGCCGTGGCATCAGCCTAGCTCACAGGAACCTCAAACTCCTGGGCTCAGGTGATCCTCCTGCCTCAGCATCCTGAGTAGCTGGGACTACAGGCATGCGCCACCATGCCCGGCTAATTTTTTCTGTATATTTTTAGTTGTCCAGCTAATTTCTTTCTATTTTTAGTTGAGATGGGGTCTTGTTCTTGCCCAGGCTGGTCTCGAACTCCTGACCTTGAGTGATCCTCCAGCCTCAGCCTCCCAGAACGCTAGGATTACAGGCGTGAGCCACCGCACCTGGCCCAATAAATGTGATCTTAAAAAAGTAGGAAACAGTGCATTCTAAGTATAATCAGTCCTTGATTCTCCTTGTTAAAGAAGAAGAATATGGAAGGAACCTTTTAAATGCATAATAAAGACATTCAAATGTGTTTAAATTCTTTTGTTAGACTAGAAAATATCTATTAAAATAGTTTAACAAGAAAGTAGAAAACTAAGTCAAATGCTAGAATATGCATTAAAATTATAGACTTTGTATCAAACAATAGTTAAAATAGAAGGACTTGAGACAGAGACATCTGAGTTGAAACCCAGCTCTCCTCGTACTAGTTGTGTAATTTGGGGAAGTTTTCTGACCAAGCCAAATCTGTTTTTGGGAATAAAAGTATCTACCACATTGGAATTGCAGCATTAAATGAGCTAAAGAGTCCAAGTGCTCAGCATAGGAGCAAAAACTGTGAGCCCTCAGTACCTGAGAACTATTATTATTTTTATGCTTTCACTTAGACAAAGACAGTGAACTTTCTGTTTCCAGTGTGGAGCATCCCGTGGATACTACCTGTCACAAAGCCACTGGGGCAAGCTAAGGTTGTAATATGTGCCATTCTCTAGTCCATCTTTCAGGAGTTGGGCAAATAATAGTTACTGAGCATTAGGGAAACACCTCATAGCCTTCACCAGGTCCCAAGGAAAGAATATAACATAATCGTAAAACGTAGGTTTTATCTTTAAACATCCTGGATTCAAATTCTACATTTCCACTTACATATAAGCTATGCCAGATTGAACAAGCTTCACATTTTGTCTACATAATGAAGGTAATAATCTTTGCTACTTTTTAGAGTTACATAAAGGATCACAAATGCCAAATGTCAATTAATACTGTTGTTTTATTTTGCCCCATAAGAAGAGCTCTGGGTTCTGATGGCCTGTGTAGCTTGCTGGTCATCACAAAGTGAGTAAGTGGCAAAGATTTAAACTCAGTCTCTTAGGTACAAGCCCTTGTCCTTTTCTTTCTGCTTCACTACCTCTCCTGGGGACAACGTAACAGGGAGGTGAGGTGCTCAGACATGCAGTGAATTAAGCAAGTAAATTCAGATGGGTAGTTGGGAAGATTTCATAGAGAGGTTGGTTTCTGAAAGATAAGTAAAGTGTGGATATAGAGATAAGTGAAAAACAGCCCATTTAACTATAACTTATACAATTATTCCTTTTTCTCTTTCTTTTTTCTCTTCTCTTCTCTTTTCTTTTCTTTTCTTTTCTTTTCTTTTCTTTTCTTTTCTTTTCTTTCTTTCTTCTTTTTTTTTGAGACAGAGTCTGCCCTGTTTCCTGGGCTAGAGTGCAGTGGCATCATCATAGCTCACTGCAGTTTCAAACTTGTGGGCTCAAGTGATCCTACTGCCTCAGCCCCCTAGTAGCTGGGACTACAGGTGTGCACCACCACACCCAGCTAGTTTTTAATTTTTTATAGAGACAGGGTCTCGCCGTGTTGCCCATGCTGATCTCAAACTCCTGGCCTTAAGTGATCCTCCTGCCTAGGCCTCCCAAAGTGCTTGGTTTGCAGGCCTGAGCCACTGTGCCCAGCCTAATTATGGTTTTTATTAGGATCTGCATTGAGTATGATAACTATTCATGAGTGAATAGAAAAATAACCAAGCAAAAAAATTAAAGTCTAAAATCAGACTTAGGTACATAAGAGAACTTCATATTTGGTGGTCTTGGCATTATAAATCATAGCCTAAAGGATGAGTTGTTTAATGTATAATGGTGAACATTGGCTCATTACATGGAGAAAAATTAATTTTATCTCAATATCAAATCCTATAAATTCATAATCTAGAATAGTATGTAGTAACCATGAGGAAGATAAATATTTCTTGAACAAGATACCCATAGGCCAAATCATAAGTAGAGAATTTGATATACTTGACTCCATCAAAATAACAGATTATTAGTTTAATCATAAACAAAAACAGCCGGTGGGACAAGGTGACTGCAATGTGTAAAACTGACAAAGGGTTAATAACCAGGATACACAGAGCAGTGTTATTCACCCACAGGGGGGCAAAAGGCACAAAGTACAAAATAAACATGGACAAGGGATTTGACTAGGCAATTCACAGTAGGAAGAAAACAAATGCCAAGATTTGTAAAAAGAAGTTAGAACTCACAAATAATAAAAAATACAAGTTAAGGCAGTAGTAGTACTGCTGTATTCACATCAATGTGGGGAATACTGGAAAGTCAAATAATACTAACTCCTAGTGAGATGTGGGCAAAGAGGCTCTTGTGTCCCATGTGAACAGGTGCAGCCCATCTGGAGCCAGCATGCAGTTGGCACCAACACCTAGCATGGGTGATGTACAGGGAAGAAATTCCCCCACAGGACTGTAAAGAGACTCATCCCAGGAATTAACTCCAGCATTCAGTGTGGACATAGGAGCTGGAAGCATCCTAGTCTCCTTCATTTGGATCACGGATAAAAGAAAAGGTGGCTGATGCGCCTCTTGGACTATTAGCCCGCAGTCGGGAGTAATGAACTGGATGGTTCCCCAGAACATAATGTTGTTTGAAAATAAGTTAAAAAAATAAGTAGTAGAATGTATATGTATTTTTAAAACTACACATTTAAAAATATCATCTTTTACCTGATGCACATAGCAAAGATAAATATGTAGTTATATATTTAATATATTAGAGAGAGTGTGTTTGGGTACATGAGGCGTGGATCATTACGGGTATAGAGGATGAAGGGAAAAACAACACATAAAATTAAATAAGGAAGGACCTTGCAGAAAGCCTTCACGAGGGTGTTCCAGGAACCTGAGTGAGGTGATCTACACACGTTGGTGCTCCAGGAGACCTGAAAGGGCGGGGAGGATCCTGACCAGTCAAGTGATCAAGGTTGACATCCTCAGCGATAAGTCGAGCTGGTGGTTTGTACCCTCGTTATGCCAGGATGAGAATGTCATTTTACTTCTGTGGTCTTCCTCCCCAAAACCCACAATCCCAGTCTAACCAGGAGAAAAATATAAGATGAATCCCAACAATGGGACATTCTACAAAACACTTAAGTGGTAGTGTCATCAAAACTGTCAAGGTCATCAGAAACAGGGACAGTCTGAGAAACTGTCACAGCCAGGAGGACCCTAGGGAGACAGGAGAGCTAAATGTGATGGGGAGTCCTGATGGCATCCTAGACGGAAAAAGAACATTAGAGGAAAAACAAAGGCAATCTGAATAAAACAAGGACTTTAGTTAATGATACTACTTAATATTGATTCAATAATTGTGACAAATATACCATATTAATATGAGATGTTCATAATAGGGGATAAACTGGGGTTGGGGCAATGGGCTATCTATACTATCTCTGTGCTATCTTCTCAATTTTTCTGTAAATCTAAAACTATTCCTAAAAATACAGTACACTTAATAAAGAAGGGGGAGCAAGAACAGACTGGGATGACACAGAATTAGTATGCATTATACTAAGCAATTGAGAATAAATTTGGATTGTATCTGGCAGCCTCGAAAGGACTGAGTTGTGAAATATGCACTATGGCACCCTGCGAAGGCTGAGAATGAGTGGGTGGGGAAAGGTGGGGAAAGTCTCCCATCGTGGGTTTCAAGATGAAAGTGGAATGTTGGGGAAAGTTTGCAGAAGAAAGGAAAATGGTCTAAGTATTTAAAATACTCTAAGAAAAAAAAGTCTGTTGAGAAAATCGTGAGTGGAAATGTATAGAGGTGGAGAATTTTCCAGGGAACTGGGCTTGAATGCCTGGCTGTGGGTGTTCTGGTCTTAAGTGGATGATACTTAGAGCCGGTGTTTTCTTGACCACTTTGATGTGAAAATTTCTGTTTGTAAGAAACAGTGCCGGTTGATTGACTTCTCTGAAAGTGAATCCAGATTTCAGCGCCCTGTTGTCCAATAAACGCAGCAGCTTTACACCTTTCTGTGCTGGGAGTGAATTAGAGGATTCTGGGATTAGTATACTTACTCCCGTATGGATTTATCCAACTGCACCAATCTGGCTGACCAAGATGGTGATGCTGGCCTTCTTCCTCACACTGGAAACTCTCAGAAATCGCCAATAAAATATGACACCCCTCAAAAAAATATTAATACATAGCTGATCTCCAGGGAAAGAAAGGGAAATCTTCAGGCACCAGAAATGCAGAAATCAAAGCTGATGTGAGGTCAACCTGAGGTTTTAGGTGAAGATACAATCTGAGAGTTAAGAGGAACAGATGCTAAAGGCTCACCCAGAAAGAAGGGCACAGTTTTAGGCTGCATGAGGAGGAAGCTGGAAAGGGGTTTCTGCAAAATGCCTGGAGGCAAAGGGTAGCTCCAACTCTGGAAAGAGCTGGAAACTCTCTGACCACTGGTTTGGGAGCCACGGGTCAGCCTGCCATCTTAGGGGCCTTGGGTGGGGGAAACATTCTCTTTCGAGAAACCCAAACACCAGATCTGCTTGAGGGTATAGTTCTAACTTATAGTGTGTGTTGTGCAGAAAGCCAAGCTGAAGAAGTTAAACTGAATATTGATCCAGAAACCCTCAGTACCACAGCACAGGCAAATGTGACACTTCTCTGGAGGGTTCTTCCGCAAAGCAGATCGTGCAAGAATCCCACAGCAAAGAAGAGAAAACCCCGCTGAAAATGAGCTCAGAGTTAAAAATTTCAAGTGACAAGATGAATGAGTCACCATAAAGAAGTCAGCAATTTCAACAAACACAGTGATTAGCAACCCAGCAATGCAGGAATTTGAGTTACTGAAGCAAGATGAAAGAAACAAGAAAATAAGAGACTATAAAATTTGAAAAAGAACCAAATAGAATTTCTGGAAATGAACCAGTATGTTCAAACAAGAATGTTTGAGTAACCCCAGTATTGTCTGAACACTTGTTGTACATTTCAGGGCCTGACAAATGTCTGAGTGTCGAATGTCTGAAGGAACGTTTTGTATGACTTCAGTAAGCACCTTTGTTCACAGTACCATCCTCGAGCCTGGACACAGGGGCCCATCCTGGGCTCTGCTTTTGCTATGCCCAGCCCCCACTTGCAGGCCACATTCAGGATTCTTGGCACTCAGGATTCTTGCAAAGATTGCCATAGCACAGTATTCTTTCATGATTAATTACACCTGTATAACATGTTTATTGTAGTATATGCATGTGTAGGAACCTGACCATCACATAGAACATAGCTTTCCCAAGAAAATGAATTTGTCAAAAGGAATTGATTTTGTGTGGGGGGCGTGCATGTGGAGGCTGTATAAAGGAATGAAATGGCATCAGTGGCTTTCCCACTGATGGTTCTACAGAACCACCACTAACAGGGGCCTTGGAAATGTCGTCTCGTCAGTATCTCAGGAGTCTATGTATGCTCTTCAGCAAATGATTTTTTAATTGCCATTTTTAGAGGCATGGTTTTTTTAAAGTACTTCAAAATAGAATGGTACAAGGTTCCTGATGATATTTAACCCTTTGAAAAAGGAAGAGAATGGAGATCACATTATTTAATTGTTCTTAGTATTTTTTTATACTCAGTTTTTGGACTTTCCTCTGAATGTTATGTGCCTTAGTCTAAGGTTGATGTGATTATAGAATTTGGAAGGCACTAGTCTGTTTTCTGTATTTCCATATTTTTTCACAGAAAATGGATAAGAAGGAATTCATTAGTAAATTGACATGTCAGTCTCAGGATACTGAAGGAAAGTTTAGAATTCAATGATGTTGAGTAGCTCTTTCAAACGAGCTACCTTCCAGGTGAACGGCTACAGGATGGAACAGTCTCTTGTGTTTAAAAATGTTTTTATCTTTTTAAATTAGAAAATAAGAATTTCATAAAATTCATCTTTAGTTATACCACTAGTCTGTTCCCATAAAGTCTGCTGTTAGGGAAGGTATCCAAAAACGGCCATCTTCACCCTATATGGAAGTTGGCTATTGTCTTCAACTGGGTTCTGCTGGGAGGAAACCAAGTGAGATGTGGCAACACCCATGTTTTATAATGAAATTCCAAGAAATAACAGCAAACTGCAAATGGATTTAGTCATCTTTCCACCAGTATTTTTGGAGAGGCTAAACTGGACCAACCTACTAAGTGTATTTAGTCACCTTTTGGTGTTCATATTGTCGGGGTCTGAGCGCTTTTTGATGGGGAAGCAGATGCTGAGTTATAGTTGTGAGTTTTCCAGTAGCTGCCACTGAAATAATTGCAGATCAGGAACCACACAGTCAAAAGTGATCTTCGTTGGAGTCAGGCAAAAATAAATGTGACAGGAAAGCTGATTCAGTTTTGTTTGTCTGCTTAATCCTTGCATTTCAAAATTGGGACGCAGAGCATGTGAGAATGCCCAGGTGCACAGTCGCTGCATTTGTTATGTTTCAGATTTTTACCACTTGCCAAAACATGCCTGTTCATCTACAATAATGGGGAGCAACCCATAAACTGTACTCAATTTATGAAAGTAACAATAGGGATAGGAAGGGAATGCAAAAAAAGGACGGTCTAGTTTTGGATACTACAGATACTAGTTCAAGAAAAACTCTGAATGAATATGTACAGTGAAAGACTGGGGGTTTTGTGGGGGAAAATATTTTAATATTGGGGAAAATATTTTAATGCTGCTTAATGGGAAAACTTACACAGATTAGTAACAATATGAACAATAGCTATATGAAAATATAAAACATTTTCTCATTTTTAACATAATTATTTAAAAAAATGTGTCTTCCAAAAGAGAAAAATTATTTATGAAGATCATGAAATCTAAGAAAGACTCTGGAGGGGGAAGAAGAGAGACATACCCTTTAAGTTGGGAGAAATAAAGCCGTTAAGGAGAGAGCATTTGGGGATCTCTGTGTACTCAGAGTAACTAAGGAAGTATTTCTTCTTCCATGTTATTATGAATCTAAAACAAATATGGTCACAATAATTGAACAACCCACATAAAATCCATCACTGAATATTTCTAGATTTTGGTTAATAAAGTATGAGCCAAAGTTGGCTCTTTTTATCTCATAAACCCCATATTCTACCCAACAGCCCATCTTGTCACCCATATTTTCATAATCTAGCCAGGATCAACCACTGTCACCACCTCCTCACCTGCCTGGTCCACTGTGCTGTCTTGTCTACATGTTGCCTTTGCCGGGTTAACTGGCCTGCGAGCTTCAGTTCCTGTGCAGACTGTCTCAGCACAAGCACCAGGATGATCCTTACAAACTTCACTTCACTCCCTAGTCCAAGTACTTCCCAGGGCCTCTCCAGATATTCGAAGGAAACGTAACAGTCCTCATAATAACCAGCCATGCGCTTGAGTGTCTAGAACCATGTTGTCCACCGAGTTCACACTGCCCTTGGCGTGCCCTTCCTTCTCCCCAGGACTGTCTTCTTGCAGTGATCAGCCTGCCCTGCTCCCTCACGATGCCTGCTTAGTGAACCCCCCACCAGAATACTTTATTTAGAACTGGACCCTTGACACTAAAATCCCTGTGTCCTTTTCCCTTACCTTCTAACATACTATATATTTATGTACTTATTTGCTTTGTTTATTATCTTTCTCGCTCAACTACAAATGGAAGGATTTCATGGCTGAATTCCCCAGTGCCTAAACAGATTGAGGCGAGTTGTAGGGAACCAATAAATATCAGAAGAATGAATGAATGAAATATCCAACATATTTGCAATTTAGTTTTTAATCGTGTCACTTAGATGTACGCTCAGAAGTGAATTTTGGTTCTGAGTCAGCATTACTTAACAGAAGTTAACACAAAATAATCAATTAAAATTGCTTTGAAACTAACCCCACCAATTAGTTGAGAATGGGAGAAGAACCAGAGATCTGTCTTTTTTGCTTTCAAATAAAATTGTATTATAAGGAACACTTTCCCAGCTGTCAAAGCTTAGCTGGACCTGCAGTTCACAAACCCCTGCCTCCTTTGCCTGGGGTTTTTCCAATTCATGAACAAATATGTACAAGAAATTGAGTTAGTGTGTTTGCTTTTTGCATCACAAAAGGAAAAAAGGGATCATTAAAGGATCTATTTTTATATTGAAACACACCCATGTAAGCTTTTTCAGATATCTAGTATTCCCATGGCAAAGGGTCTGTGCTCTGACTTAATCCTACCCCACTCCCACAAGGAGGAAGCCAAAAGTTGGAGAAGGGAAAGTGATGCCAGGCAGCCTTTTCCTTTCTAACTTAACAAAGATCGAATCACCGCGAATGGTTGTCGCTGTTAGCAGTCGCATAACTGGGAATCACATTACCATCGTGTGCATATTTATAAACCTGAGAACACAAATGACTGAAATCTTTGGTGTAAATTTTTTTATTAAAAAAGCAAATTAAAGATAGAAAAGTGGCTGTGCAAAAAGTTAAAACACCCAAAGTATAAGTGATTATTCCTCCTTATGAATTTATGCATATTTATATAACTGCACAATTTAAGAGATGGCTGGCTGGCTGGCTGGGTAGATTACTCTTACTTCTGAAGACACTTATAAATACATTTTCAAGTTTTGTACATAATTAACATGAGGAATAGTGTTAAGAGTGTATCATATACCAAAAATAGGTTTATTATTTGAATACATTTTCTAACTTGGCCAGAAGCAATATAATATAATTACAGTACACTTGAAATGAAATGTTAAAGCGGGAGCATTTAAATTGGTAAAGCTATTATGTTGGACTTGTGTGATTAATCTTTGAGAGGAATGGCAAACAGATTTTTAATGAGTTTTAAATGTGAGACTAAGATGGATGGATAGTCCACACTTGGTATAAAGACTGTAGAGTATGCAAATGCAGGAAAGGAAAGTATCCGCGCAAAGTCCACGCGGGGCAGAGGCAGTTTCCGGATGGGTGATTTTGTTGTCCTCTTGCTTGTTTCTCTACATGGTGGTTATTTGCTGCAGACCAGTGTTAAGAAACACACAGATTAGAATCAGAGCATCTCATTTCTTAGTTGACATCTGTAGCTATTAAAAACAACGACACGTCACGTAAAAAGTAAGTTACTTTCCAAGACCCCAGCAGTGGATTTGTATTTTTAACTTTGCTTTTTATTTTTTGTTTTTTTTGGTCTTAGATTTTTTTATTCATGATGCTTTTTCCTCATCATTACCTATTTCGATATCCTGTTACTATTCAGGAGAAAAACAATTAAATAGACTCTTCCTTCCATAGATGTACCAATAATACCCTAAGACTAAAGCTTGACGCCACCAATGGTGAACACTGTCACTATCAGACGTGTGTCTGCTGCCACTCCAGGAATCGGGCAGCAAAGGACAGGGGAGCCAGAGAGGCCAAGGCCAAGACTACGTCAAGAGCCGTGCCGGTGCTTTAGTAGCTCAAGTCCAAGGCGAAGGCCAGAAAGCCAGACTCAAAGGAGGGAGGGCAGCTCCCCTGAGTCCTATGCCTGAGAGGTCATCAAATGCAAGGAATAGACAACCTAGACTTTAAAATTAAACCTGTGACCTTTCTAATCCTCAGCTCTTTGCACTTGGCCAGGAATTATGCCCTTTGCTTGGTACGATGGGCAAAACACGAAGAAGTGTGTTTAAGTGTTGCTGGATTACAGTGAGGAGAAGGGGCCTTCGTTTCTCAGCACTAAGGCCGAACCTCAGTGACCCTCTGTGGAGGCCTTGAAAGCTCCATGGCCTGGTCACCACCTGGGGTGTCAGTCGCCCTCCTGCCCTTGTTTTCCTGTATGGCATTTTGTCAGTTCAGTACAGACCATATGGCTCAATATACCCTGGGTATCAAGTACCAATTTAAATATAATGAAACAGTGATACTAATATCATTTTATTCTTGTGTAAATTTTTAAGTTGTACCCAATATTTACATAGATGATGCTATATGTTACCCCCCAGAAGCAATGACTTGATCCTTATTTCTTTCTAATCAAAAATTATCTCTTGTAATTTCCATAAACCTTCAGTGCAAATATTTGAAAGTTTCTTAAATGTCATTCTGTTGTTTCCTTAAGTACAAGGAGTGTTGTCTGAACTGTGCTTAAAATGCATTCCAGCTTTGAAAGTCAGTGATTTTATAATACTTGCTCATTGGACCTAGAACCTGTTCAAATATGAGTTAGATCAGCCATGTTGAAGGGGCAGAGGTGACACATCCACAGTTGGCTTGACCTGGTGTCTCTAGCCTTAGACTACCCCGAGTAAAAGCCAGCCACAGAGTCCATGAAACTGTCCTGGACAGAGACATGCCTGGTTCTAACAGCTGAGAAGTTCATGAACAATCCCTGATTCTGTGTCTCAGTGGAACTATTCCCACCTGGTTGTTTCTCACTTCCTCGGTTTGTATTTATATATAGTCTTAGGTTCTTGTGAAAGGGTTAGGTTTGAACTGAGGTGGGGACTGTTATGCTTTCTGCATTCTGTGTTCATACCTAAGTCCACATGCAGATGACATGTGAAAATGCTTCACCTATCTATTCATGTATACCCATTCAACACGTATTTGTTCAGGGCACCTGAGTTCCATAAAAACTGCTACAGACTCAAGATTCAACAGTAAACAAAACAGGCAAAGTCCCTGCCTTTGTGACGATTACACCTGGCAAGGGGAGAAAGAAAAGAAAGAATGCTAAAGAACAATAAAGCAGAACAAGGAGGAAAGAGTGAAGGGAAGACTGCAATTTTATATGTAGTAGTCAGCTAAGGTAAAATGGTATTTGGGCAGAGCCCTGCAGGAAGAAGAGAGGGAGTGAGCAGTGTCTGAGGGAAAGTACTGGAAGTGGCAAGTGCAAAGGCCCTGAGGTACTAGGAGGATACTAGAAAGTAACTTACTATTCTAGCCCAACTAGAATAGCCTGAGTGAGGGCCAGATCCAGGAAGGAGCAGAGAATGCAGACAGGCCACCCTGGGGGGTAGAGCATCTCATTCAATTAATGGAGACAGATGAGTAGAAAACAGCAGAAAGTGCATGTTTTGGGTTCTCATACACAAACACGTTTGTCAGTATTAAAATTTGAATGATGCCTAGTGTCTCAATATTTAGGTTATTCAGATGTAAATCAAATTCAGAAATTAACTGGACAATTAAGAAAACATGAAAAATATTAGATGTTAATTCCAACCTTTACTCTCTATACTTCTTCCATTGAATTTCTTCCATAGGTCATCAATTTTCTATTTCTTCTCGGATTATTATTTCCTGAGATAGCTTGAATGCTATCAATAGCCCTGTGATCTGAGTGAGAGGTGAGATCTTGTAGGCTGTGGGCAAGGAATGCCATGGTCTCAGCCATGTTTGAGGCTCCCTCTGGCTGTGTTTGTAGAATGGACGGTTGGGGGCAGAATGTATGGAGACAAGACCATTTAATCTGGTGCCAGAGGGGTCCAAAAGCTCGTTTCATTCCAGTTAAGTGATCTTGTCGAAATGATGGGTAAATATTATTGTTTCAGAAAGGTTCAGCTTCATTAAAACCGTATGCATGAATTTTGCCATATAAGAATAATCATTTTATCAGAATACATGAGCTTTTAACCATCAGACAATCATTACATGGACCACAGGTTTGTGAGATGTGAGGAGAAAAATGTAGGATATGAAATCATTTGCAAGTACTTACAACATGACATTGGCCTAAACATATTTGTAAAATCATAAAATATCAAACAGAAACACAATACTAATAAATACACTCTAAGTGTACCCACAACTTCTTCCGTATAGAAATTTATAAAGGTTTTGACTTCAGCATTATACACTTCATCCATGTAACAAAAAATACTTGTATCCACTAAATCTATTGAAATAATTTTAAAAAGAAATTTACAAAGGTACTATTGTCATTAGTTTTACAGTTTTAAATGAGGTATCTTTTAATATCTTTATGCAAGTTTTGGGGATTCATGATATGTAGGGAAGAAGTGCTTTCCTTGCTTGATAGAGAAATAAAAGAACTATCTGGCAGCATTTTCCATTCTTAGAACAGAGGTATTTAGCAGTGTATGATAATGTACAGCATGAAACTTAAGCAACTTTAAATCTATCACCTTATGTGGTGCTTTTGTTTAGCTTTAAAAAGGAGCAAAAAAGCAAATATCTTTATCTTTCTCTATATTTTATATAATAAGACAAAACAATACCTTTCCATTGAATGCTGCCAAGTAGAATTTATCATGGTGGGGTTTTAATATTAAGGTGACACTTATTTTTCTACATAAAGTAGCAAATTTAAGACTGTGACACTGTTTACAGACATAAGATCTAAATGAAAATCTAGAACTCTGATCATTGATATTTTGACGACAGTGATTTTTATCATCAACAGCATCATTGTACTAAATTGTTTTTCAACTTTTTGACTCTGTAACCTGTGTAGGAAAATAACACCAATAATAAAAACAAAAACTTGTAAGAGCCACTTAATTTATGTCCAACACTTTCCATGTATTGTCTCATTTCATTTTCACCTTATTTATCTCTTCCTTATGACAAATTTTTGAGTTAGACCAGCACCATAATCTCTACTAAAGTTATACCTTATGAATGTCCAAGAGGGAGGTAGAACCTATAGTTTCCTAAATGTGCATGGCCACGTTAAGATGCAACTATTAACATCTTGCAGAACAAGTTTTCCCCTGGTCCTGTTCAGAAAAATACAATGAACTAGAGATGCAGGATTTGCTCTCTCCCTGGTTTCCATCTCAGCCTTCCCAACTGAGTCTGCTCAGATACTGAAGTTTTCATTAAGGGAATTTCACGTTCAGGGGTCTATCTGAAAGTCCCCCAGCTGTGAGGCTCGTGTGGAAATGGGCTCTGGGACAGCTCATCCCTGCTTCTGTTTTCCAGGGTTGCAGAGTTCCTAGTTTTCTCATGTCACACCCCCTGTGAACTCATCAGCCATCTGGGACATCAGTCCTGTCCCTCTGTTTCCTTGCCTCAGTGGGTATGGAACAACTCTCATGGAAGTTTCCCAGCATGTTGCTCACAGTGACTGTCTTTCTCATACATATCCACAGCCACATTCTTGAGCTTTGAAGTAAGCAAATGCCAGGGCTTTTCTCTGCCTGCACATTGGTGAAGGCTACAGAGAATGGAGGGCTCAAGAGTTGAAAAACTGAGCAAGATGCTACTAATTAAGACTGAACACCAGGGACTGTTTTGGCTCTTTACCATATTGAATCATCTACTCTTAATAGCTCCTTTAGATCCATGCTGTTAATCATGACGTGAAAACATACACAGCTAGTAACTGGCAGAGCTGGAATTGAGTTGAAGCCCAAGGGTCAGACTGCAGCGTCCATGCAAGTAATACTGCACTGCCTTGCCTCTCATGAGCTGTCATGATTGTTGAGTCTCCAAGGGAGTTAGGAACAGAAAGGGTTACAATCAGAGGGAAGACAGTAGACTCCAGTGGACAGCTGCCATGGAACAAAGGGGACATCCCAGTAGTAGGGGCAGACAAAGAAGTGAAGGGCCATGTCGCTGAGTCTTGAAGTCACCACAGTGATGGCAAAAATCTGTTCTGAAGGATCCTACACTCCAGTGTTCTGTGCATGAATAGACAAGTGTCTAAAAAGCCTTCATTTGGGGAATAATCTGGCACAACCCTGTGGAGCTATAGATAATTTACCCCTTCTTTATCAATGAAGAATCAAAAGTATTCAGATTTCTTGAGAAGGTAAAGTGGACAGAATGCTAACTATGGATACAAGAGTCCTGGCCCCATCTCTCACCTAACTCTGTGACCTTGGACCAATGATGTCATCTCTTGTTATCTTAAAAGTATGCATAATACTACAGAGGGTGTCATGAATTTCATGTGACTTAAATCAATTGCCATACAACTATACTGTGTTGAATTAATATTGTTTCTATATTATTCAGATGATATATATAGCAATTCTGCTATTAGAATATTCCAAGGTTTGAGATTATCTGTACAAAATAGTTCCTAGACCTTTACCCTGGATATATTTTTGGAAAAGATACTTTGTGAAAAATTTTTAGATAACAAAAAATGTTTGAGAGCACCTTCACAGGTATTGGGATTAAAATGTAGACACTGTATAACTAAGTGCAACAGAAGAATCTCCTTGACTCACATGTGATGTAGCTCTCTGCTGGGTCACAGCACCTGTGTCGAGACGCAGGTGCGAAACCATAAATCTGTCCCTAACTTCATGTTGCTGTAAACGGAATATCAGGTAAAGCAGGAGGTTATTCCCAAAATGAGCCTCTGTTCCATCTCCACTGTGCCTTCTCTTACACAGCAAGCAGACAGAGCTGAGTATGTTTACACGTGAGTAAAACTAACATCATTGTCTCCTGGGTGTAGGGAGGAAAACTAAACACAATCCTTCTTCCCTTGGGGCACATCAAGAAGTAGCAGAACCCATTAAAATCTATTGCCCAGATAATTAAATTAGATTGTAAATGAGTGATGGTAATAAGTACATATTTGCCCAAGTGGGTAAAGACTGAAATATAATTTACAGTCTGTGGATGCTGTATGGTACAAAGACTAATTCATAGTGTGATGGATAAAACTTCTGCTGCCTTTAATTGTATTAATTTAGGAGTATTCATTCGCATTGCATCCAAAAGGTTTCATTTTTCCAAAATAAATAAATAAATGCATTCCCATTGCCAACAGGGAAGATTTATGCTGACAGAATCTAATAGCATAAGTAATCTTGTGTTATTTCTCAAGGCGCCTGAGCAAGCATTCTTGGTTTGGATGGAAAGCAAAATGCTAAACTCTTATTATATATGATCACTTTAATTCTGAGCAGAACAAATCTTCCTTGATAAGCATTAGTTAACATTATTTAAAGTAAAAAGTCATCTTTTCTCATGCCCTTATTTTCTCTCCTGTTAGAAATGTATGATCACTTCTTGAATGACAGAAATGATTGATTTTAAACCAACACATCAAAAACTGAAAGGCAGAAGGGAGGATGAAGGAGAATCTGGTTCCCAGAAAACTTTCTAACCTGTCTTTGAAAAGAGACTTTAAAGGTCACCTCTTGCCATCTAATCTGAAATTCCTGGTGCATACTTGGAAATCTAAATCAAGATCAATCTCCTCATAAGAGAGTAGGGGTGTGCCAATTGTTTCAGGCATAGTGCTTCACACGAATATACATGATTTGGAAATATTATTTCCACCAACAATGGGAAGAGTGTGATCATAGCATCTGTACCATGTGATTAAGTGAGCTAGAAAAAAATTAGGAAGGGGTCCAGAAAATAGTATTATCATTATATCTGGCAAAATAAGTAGGATTCTTTTCACAGTGCTTTACCTTAGAAACAAAAATGAAAAATAATACTAATTTTTTCTTCCTACTCTGCATCTGAATAAAGCAGCTTTCTGTATCTACTTCAATTCCATTTTTCAGTCCCTTAGTTGGCCTTTTTTACTACCAGTGTTTGAATGGTTTAAATGGGATGATGCCATGCATTCTTCCTAAGCCAACTGAAAAAAAAAACCAAAAACCCAGAACTTCAGACCTATGTAATCCAGCTCAGAACTTGAGCAAGTTAAGTACTTCCAACTTCAATGTCATGATGCAAAAAGGGGAGTTAAATTATTTGCCAGTGCTCAATTTTCTAAAACTCAGGAATTTTCTCCTGTTTTTAAGAAAGAATCTAAATGATTTCTCTTGTCAAAAAAAAAAATACAAGTAACTTTCTGTTATAGATATTTTATTACATTATGTCTTAAGAGTACACAGCATGGACAAATCAGAAGACTCCTCTAAACAAAGAATGCATTCTATTTTAATAAAAATTGATTTCAAACGTATAAAAACAAAATAAATATTATGCTAACCATATTTGATTTCTGTATTATGTTTTATAAGTAGAGTCCTAATGTCATCTAAGAATTATTATAGAAAATATAGGAAAATCTATATGGAGATGGATAAATTATTTAATTTGGAAAACAAAAATACCTAAATTGCACAAATGAAATGTTGAATTTGTTTTTAATGAGGGTTTTCTTTTTGGAGAGTATATCATGGCTGTTAATCTGGATTATATATTCTTTGAATATACTAGGACTGGAATAGAGCCTTTCAGATTGAAATCTCATCCTATTTGTTGTAAATGACTTCTGGGCTCCCTGAAAGTCTGATATTTTGAGTCCCTAATATTTTGGCTTAATTCCCATAGGATTTACAATAATGACAAGTTTTCCAGTGATTGGAATATTGTGGGATAATGTGAAAGAAATTGTGATTATATCTCAATAAATTTAGAAATGACATAGTTTCACATTCTTTTTGTATTTTTAATTTCAATAGATGTAGGGGATACAAATGTTTTTGTTACAAGCATGAATCGTATCATGCTGGAGTCAGGGATTTTAGTGTACCTGTTACCAGATTGGTATATGTTGTACCCAATAAGTGGATGTTTATCCCTCCTCCTCCCTTCTTTAAAGTGTCCTTTCTCCAAACAGAGCAAAATGTTTTGCAAAACATCGAGGCAGCTTTAGTGCTGTGGCTGCTGATGTCACTGTGATAACATGGTTTTTAGTCTTAGAAATCAGTCTGATATTAGCTATCACCATCATTCACATATTGACTTGTGATGGTGCTGATGATTCCTTAGTAGAGGAGTTGTATCGGTTAAGAGGAAAAGAGTGTTTTAGGAGAGAGGCATCTTGCAGAGTCCTTGAAATCTGGGTTTAAACTCTAGCTTCCTTTGCCACTTTCTAACTCTGTGGCCTCTGGTGAGTCACTTTAGTCTCCTAGAGCATGAGATGGAGAGACGGAGATGATGCCACTTGCTTTTCAGGGTAGTTGGCAGACTGTGAGAAGCATATGTAAAGCACCTGAAACGCACCAAGAACTCATCACTGTAGCTATTGAAGATTAACATTGATGAGTGCAATGTAAGATGTTTCACTAGGAAGCTTTTTCTTCATCCTGAAGTTGATCAGTGTAATATGCATATATTATGATGTATTTCAAACACATGCACTTTAAATAAGTGTGCACATATTATATATGTTTCAAATTCTAGAATTCTTCAAATTTAAATGAACTACTTCAAAAGAAGTTTAGGTTCTGTGCCTGGGATTTTTTTTTTCTTCCTGAGACCAGCCCATGTTGTATAAATTACTGGGTATAGATCAGAATGCTTGTGAACAGGCTATCTAAAATGAATACCTAGAATGAATAGAACCATGAGTGATCTCAAGGTCACTCAGCATTTATCTGGATTTTGCTTTTTAAGGAATATGATCAGATATTGTTATGGAATGATATTCCTTACTGAAATCCAAAACAGAGCTCTTTGTGTTTTAACAGAGCTGAGCTATAGAAAGTGAGTTTCCTGGTGGGTAGGAACACCTTACAACAATTTCCTAGCTCTTCCCTGAACATCAGTATTTCCAGTCACATTTTTTTAAATTAGTTTCTTGGATTTTTTAAGAAAAGTCATAAAATTTTATCCTTACTTTGGGGTATGCTTTCCATAGCGACTTAATTTCTCTTTGTGGACCATGAAATGCATTTCTATTTACCAATATAGTCTCTTCATTTATTCAGAGACTCGCAATAAAACTATATCAGCCATAATAGTTGAAAGAGTAAGGTTTAAAAAAGCAAATATTGAATTCCATTTGCCCTTTTTATTGATGTACTATAGCCTGACTTTTCATCCTGCCCATTCCTGCATTGGGTATTTAGCCCAGAGGAATGTAATAATTCTTATCCATGCAAACATGTGACATCATTAAAATAAGCTAATCCATTTTTTAAAAACTTTCTTCCTGAAGCATGTTTGGCCTTAAAATTTACAATTATGCCTAGGATTATACTTATAATCACCACGGAATGTATCACTATTGGGGCAAATAAGAGAGGAAAACGGTCTTTGGAATTCAATTGTGTTTCTTTGGCTGTAAATAACTAAAGGACAATGCTGAGTAGAAGGATATGCCACTACATTTATTTTTTTAAGTGAAAGAATATGTAACTCACATGAGTTGTTCAGTGTGAATAAATCTCAATCAATTTTCTCTTTCAAATTAAAAATAGACATAGGATTTAGCAAACATATTAGATCTTGAATGTGTGAACTACATAGATAAAAATAATGTTGAATATGCCTTTCATAATAAATAATGTACCATAATAACTTAGTATTTTAGTTTGATGCTACCATAATGCAGGTTGAGTATCCTTTATCCAAAATGCTTAAGACTAGAAATGTTTCATATTTCAGGGTTTTTTTTGGATTTTGGAATATTTTCATTATGCTTACCAAATCCTGAAATCCAAAATGCTCCAAGGAGCATTTTCTTTGAGTATCATGTCAGCACTCAAAAAATTTCAGATTTTGGAACATTTCAGATTTTGGATTTTCAGATTTGGGATGCTTAGCCTATATTACTATTCTTAAGATACTTGCATATGTGAGTTTAGGCACATGTAGTTGGACGTGAAGATTTACACTGTAGTTGGTATGATTTTTAGAGTTCCTGGTTCTAGCTGTGGCTCTGCTACAAAAGTAGAATGATGTTGGTGTAATACAATACCTAGAAGCTTTCTCCTCTTGTGTTAAATATGGCTTTTTAAAAATATGATATAGGGACAATACCACATATACCAATTATGATACATACATGAAAAATAACTTGCATATTAGTCTTTTATATTTATATCTTTTAGTTGTGGGATATGGTTAATTTTTATATAAAATATAAATTTATAATTCTTAAAATTTCAACAATAGCACATCTTAATTTGGTAGTCTGAAAAAAGAATGCCTGAACAAAATTCACTCATTATATTGATAAATGATTGAACATATTTTTGTCCAAAACCATGAAAAAATCTATCCATAAAATGACTGCTTTGGAATGTATTTTTAAGATTCAAATCAGTCTCTTTCCAGAAACTCCTGTTTTGTCTTAAAGCTGTAATACAAAACCCTGCAAAGAAGCCCACTGTGCACGGAGCGTTAGTGGAACAAACCTGGAGATCTGCTGGCTTCACTTCCCCTGCGCTAACATATTGGGTTGAATGGATGTGATAACTGACAGTACAGCTTCCCCCATCAGTGTGAGTCAGTTTCAAGAGACTTGAGTTTTACCCATTGACACCATCACTGGAGGCACGGCTGTTCTGTAGCAGAGTGTGACATATACCTCAACACTCTAGTACTAGGAATTTTGGGGGGTGACATATGGAATAATATCTTTTTATAGATTTTATGATAGAACTTACCAATAGCACCTTGGACTGATCCAGGTTTCATATATATAGAGGTCCAAGGAAATTTTGCTAGTGAGATTTACTACACAGCACATAAATATAAGGGACAGCCTATTTTATACAAATGACACATAGGTTGAGAGAGGTGTTGAAGCCAAGATCTGTAGAAGGCACAGAAAGTGCACATGAGAAGATGTACAGTTCAGTGTCAACAAGCCAGCCCTCTCCAAGTCTGCAAAGTGCTTTTCTAGCACTCAGTTTATGCTAATTCTAAGAAAGGTAGGGTTTTTTCAAAATCTCTTGGAATAAAACTGTGGCAGATCACACTGTCTGGCAACTGTATGGATGATAAGTTCCTTGGGCTGACATTTTATTCAGAAGATCCAGTGAAAGCTGTCTTATGTACAGCCAGCATTTATTGAATGTCCGTGTGCCAGACATGGTGGTAGATATAGGGAGTACAGCAGCAAATGAGATAGAAACTATCTTCACTCTCAGCGAGATTATGTTCTAGTGAAGGAGACCGATAATTGGTAACTGAGCAATAAATCACAATTTCATATAGGAATAAAGGACATCTAAAAAAGAATAGTAATACCATATCAAACTTCTTTCATCTTCAAGTAACAGAGAAACCAACAAAACTGTATTTTCAGTATGTGTCATGTTGTCTTCATCTTATAATATGCAACCCCACCTCCCTCCCTGTGATCCCAGATGGCTCCCAGCCTTCACAGGGCCACCTGCTAGGTGTTCATGTTAGGTGGGAAAGACTAGCATCTTGATGAGGGCTGATCCAATCTTGCTGGACATCGGAACTCCTGATAGCAATGTGGGTTTTGTCTGGGATAATGCAGCCACATGTGCTTATTGTCAAAGTCTGAAGATGCTGAATTCTACCATGAATTCACTATTCATTTAAGAAAGTTGATCAATTAATCTGTTCAAATACAAGGACAATCATAGTATATCTGTAAATAATCTTGAAATAAATGAATGATGTTTTTATGAGAATATGTGTTTATACAACCTTATGTAAGAAAAATGAAAGTGAATTGTTTGTGTTTTGATTAGAATTCACTCCAAATGAAAATTTTAGATCACTAGACAATTGTGTTTCTTTGTTCATTCTTCCAGTTTTATTAGCAACTGAGTCCAAATTCTAAGATTTAAAAAAAAAAAGTTATGTTTCAGACAAGAGAAGAATGAAAGCACAAATATTTTCAACCTTTTAAAGACACTTTAGTATTTGAAATAAGAACTTTAAAAGTTGAAATCATGTCTTGTGCTTGCATTTATATAGTAGCACTTGGACCATAACAAAATTCATTTACTTAAGAACGAAAATAAAACAAAACATCAATAAAACGTTAATAAAGCCATGAAATCTACCCTCTCTGCAGGGCTTGAAATATCATGATAATATTATCTTTTTTTCTTTTGTGGCTTGTGGATAAGGACGGATATAGCCCATCTGTTGGCTACTGCATTTTTAAAGTTATTTTAACTAAATTTTTAAATAATTTAAACTAATTATTTAATAAACTTACCACATAAATTTATAAACTCAATATTCAAACTGATGACATTCTAGTTCACATACCATTATTAAAGTTATGCATCATTATTAGTTGTGTGCAAATCATTTGATATGAACAATATCAACAGAGGTAACAGGCAAACAGCTTAGCTAATCCTTGTATGTACATAGTTAGGGAAAACTGCAAATTTATGATTCCACAAACTGACGGATACCTCACCTTCATATCTTCCACTCAGAAAATTCCACCTCTCCTTCCCCAGACACTTGCCCAGGAATGGTTTCTGTTTGCCTAAGAATGGCCAGTTTCTCCTCCCAACGTTTGTAACTTCATTCTTAGGAAAAATGAATATGGTATAGTTGTGTATATCATGCCCTCTCTAAGCAGCTTAGTAAATCTACATAACTAGTACGTCAGACAATCAAAGTTCATAGGATGCAATAACAAAGCAGTTTTCTTTAGTTCCCTCTATTCCTCTAAAATGTATTCAGTGGGAGAAACTTCTTCCTTGGTTCCTGCTTCTCAGGCATCCCATGCCAGCCACGTAGGTTGTTAAAATATCAATATGCTTCTGTCTTAGTGGACAGCAGCCGTCTGCCTTGAGTACACCTCCCCAGCCCACCCCCAGTGACAGGCCACCCAGACTTGTCCCCTGTGACTTTGCCTTCCCAGCGCTCCATCTCTCAGCAGCTAGAGGGCACAGAAGGTGGCCTGCAGGGCCATCTCCCACATTGCTGGTGTCCATTTCATTCATTGGTGCCCACCCCACACTGGTTGTTAACTATTTTGAATATTTGGGTAATAAATGTTCTTTAAAGCTACTTTAATTTTTAAAACAGAGTCACAATCTGATACTTATAATCCCTACTCCCTAATCATAGTGAAAGCTTCTAATTTCATTCAGAGTAACAGGGATTCATTATCCCTCCATATAAAGTATCTGTAGGAGGAACTTTCTTTTGGCTACCCAGGAGGGGGTTATGAACCCCTCCAGATGTGTATGTGTGTGTGTGTATGAGATTGAGGATTGAGGGGCAGATAGAACACCAGAGAGATGGGATGAGCAGGAAAGTTCTAGAATAGCTGACACTGTTGTAAGCTGGCCTCCCGATACGAGCACTCCCCCAGCCCCAGTGCCATGACCAACATCTCTAAGGAACTCTCATCCACGATTCCCCTGCACAGTGGGCAGGATGTCCGCCAGCCTGGAGCCTACTCCTGCCAGAGCCCCGCTTCTCTCTGCCACTCTCTGCCTGCCAAGATGCCCCTCACCTGACTCATGCTTCTGGTACCCACATCAGGCCCCAGGAATCCACTTCCCTTTCCCAACAGCTCTGGGGTACAGACCGACTACAATGCAGGCACCTCTTCTTTAGCCTTCAGTCAGAATAGGCAGCCTATCTTTTGCCCCTTTTAGCGTTTCCGGTTCCGAGTCAGAATCTGAGGCCCCTGTGTCCCTTCAAATGGTCTCCACAGGCTAGAAGACAGGCAGAGGCACCCCCAGAAGGACTGTGAGCATAGCAAATTGTAACCCGCTCATAAAACTTCTTTCTGTGACAAGCAGTACCTCTGCCCATGTGTCATTGGCCAAAGGCTGTCACATGACTACTCTTCACCCTGTTGGAGTAGGAGATCCCAATCCTCCATGCACCCAGGAGAACTGGAATCCCTATTAACATCACTCATGACTGCCATGAATCATGCAACTGGTTTCATTGAAAATTTGCATCTAAGTTTGCACCTCACTTTAGGATCTGATACATGGCTGTGCCCAACTTCCATTTAAGTACTCTGTTACATTTACATTTAATTGTCAAGAATGACTGCATTTCAAACTGACATTTTATTTTAGAAAACTGGTTTACTTGTTATTTATAGAATTGACTAACTAATGAAAAATCTACATTATGGAAAAATCTGCGTTATAGAACACTCACTTTCTTGTTTTCAACTCTGATTTCTAGCAGTTCCACCTCACCAGCCCTGGGATGTGATTGTTTTGTCAAAATTTCCTCCTTCTGACTGAAGAATCCCATAAGTAGGCCTTTATTAATGTTTTGGTTTTTTTTTTTCTGTTGGTTCACTGGGAGACAGTCTCATTTTTGTGTATCATCAATGCAGAATCCCAGGAATGGGTGGCAAAGCCAGGCCTCCAGGCCCCAAAGAGGTACCTGGAGAAGCCACTTTGCTTTGAGGACTCCTGTATTCTCACAGCCTCAGGGAAAGGAGAGACCCAACCTGCCATTTAGTTCCTGGTGTGGGTTGAATTGTGTCCTCTAAAAGGATATGTTGAAGTCCTAACCTCCAGAAACTATGAGTGATCTTGTTTGGAAATAGGGGCTTTGCATATGTAATCATGTTAGGCTGAGGTCATACTGGATTAGGGCGGGTCCTAATCCAACAGGACTGGTGTCCTTATAAGAGGAGGGGAATTTGGACACCCAGACACACAGAGGAGGATGCCAGCTGAGAACAGGGGGTAGAGATTGAAGTAATGCACACGAGGTCTGTCTGGAAAGTATCCAGCCATTGTTAATATAACCAGAAAGGTTTACACAACATCGATGTAACCTGGCAGCCAAGGAGAGTGGACTGAAATGTGCATGCGTGAACAATGACGATGTCATCGTACTAGTCAGTGGGGAGCTAGACACAAGTGAGCATTTCTGCTATGTGGCCATCGCATTCAAAATGCCTGAGCAAGTAGAGCAACAAATCTGCATCAAATTTTGCATTAAGCTTGAACATTCCTCCTCGGAAACTATTCAGATGATTCAGAAGGCTTTCGGGGACCATGCCACGAGTGCAGCCCAAAAAGAAGTGTGGCACATGGTGGTGGACTGGTGGGAGGGGAGAGGAGGGGAAAGGTATATATTTACATAATGGGTGAGGTGCACCTCACCACCTGAGGGTTGGACACGCTTGAAGCTCTGGCACGGTGGGGTGGGGGAGGGGTGGCAGGGGCAATATATGTATCCCTGACAATACTTGTACCCCCATAATAAGAGGAAATAAAAAAAAAAGAAAAAAGAAAAAAGGAAAAAAAAGAAGTGTGGCACAAACGCTTCAAAGATGGTCAAGAATCTGTTGAAAGTGATTCACGTTCTGGAAGACCCGTGACAAGCAGAATACCTGAGAATGTCAGACGTGCACAGGTTAGCTTAAGAGAGGCTGGAAGAACTATGTGAGGTCCTAAGATGCCCACTTTGAAGGGGACTGAGGTGTCATTGTCCTGGGTACAGTGTTTCTTGTATCTTATATCTTCTTTAATAAATTTCTCTATTTTTAAGAGAGAAGGGAGGATTCTCCTATAGAGTCCTCAGAAAGAACATGGTAACATGGTCCTGCCAACACCTTGATTTCACGTTATGGCCTACAGAACTCTGAGAAAATACATAGCATTTCTCCTGTTATAAGCCACCTGGTTTGTGTTGCTTTGTCACTGCAGCCCTACGAAACTGAGACAGTTCCCTCTTGGCTTGTGGGACAAACACGTGTGTCACACCCACTTGGGTTGAATGATCTTCTCTGCCCTCAGTTAATCTCTGCACGGTGGCTCTTCCCACATTCTCTTGCCCCTGTCTGTGCTCTTGGTGCCCACACCATGCAAGGCTTGATCCACGCTTCAAAGTCCATGGGTCCCAGCCTCCCCCAAATCAGAAGACTCCCCCAAATCAGAAGAGGGCAAAAGGCAGGGGCCCTGCAAGCCACCAGGCTCCCAGATGGTCAATTACGTCTCTTTGCTCTGCTTGTAATACACTGACTGCCCCTCATCTTACACGGCCTCGTTTTCCCACTGCTCTCAGCATAGCCACTGGTGCCTAAGAGCAACTGAATTTATAACCGGTGAGCATTTGAGTGACCAGATTTTCACAGAACTGCTTTGTTTATGTAAGGATACACGATTTTCTCCTGTTTTTTGCCTGGCTCATTGAAGACTGCAATTGTGGAAAATATTCATATTGTTGTCATCAGTTTTCAGAGTATGAATGTTTGAAGGAATGAAATGCTCTGTGTGTTCTTCACATCAATCCCAAAAGTAATCAAGTGACATTAGTTCTCCAGTGGCCCAGTAATTTATTTAGGACCCCTGTCACTTCCACAGTGCATTCGATCAGTTGTTGAGTTGCCTGTTACCTCCTTCTAAGAGTGTCTTAATTCTCCTAAATTCCGGCATTAAGTCACTGCCGGGATAGGCCACTTAGCTTCTTTCCAGTTACTGTTTCTGAGCTGAGTGAAACAGAGCCAGCATTCTGTACTACTGATGGGGAGTCATTAATCACTTTATTTATCCATATGTATAAGTGAAATTGTGCCATCGTTGAGCAGCCAATTAACGGTTGGTGCCAGTGTGGAATAAAAGGATTAAGTGGAAGGAAACTGCTGTTGACTCAGGCCTAGGTTTCATTATGCCCGCCCAATAAAGTTGATACTGTGATGCCTTCTTGGAGAAGAAACTTGAAACTCACGGAGTGTTTAAAAACCTTATTCGAGTCTATAATGTTGAGCAATAACAGAGACTGAATTTGAACCTATTTTTATGTCATTTCCAAATGAAAAATGTTTCTTCTATTTCATAGTTTTTTGAGTTTTTAATTTTTTTTTAATTTTTTTGGTTGCATTATTTAGAGTGTTGGTGAATTTCATGTTTGGTTTATTTCTTGTCAGAGTAACAGTATATAACTTAAGGGAATGTAAAGACAGTGAGAGACTAGAATTTCAAAATATAGAATAAAGATAACATTTTTAAAGGGAATTTTTAACTAGAGAATTTAAATTAGCTGTATTTATCCGCACATGCTCAAATAAGGGCATACATATGCCCCCCCCCACACACACACATTAAATGCTGAAGTCAAAGTCAAAGTTTGGATTTGTTGTTATAAACAGAAGTGACCTGTGTTGTATACTGATTCCATAGTACCAATATCTTTACAATGGATTACATCATCAATGGGTTTTGTTCAGGAGTACTAGTGATAAGTTGCCAATATAAACTGATACACTCTTTGATCATATTCTTCATGGTGTGTGTGTGTGTGTGTGTGTATGTGTGTGTGTGTATATATATCATGACTGTAATTCCATAAAATGAAATGTATTTTCCCCTCCTTATCATGCTGACCCAAGTCTTTTCTTAAATTTAGCAATGACTCAGATTCAAAACTGGCACCCATTGCATCTGAATTCTACCCCTAAAATCTCCCCTGGAGCACTGAGAAAGGTTTCAGCAAAGTGAATCACATTTCCCAAAACTACCTTTTTGGTACTCACAATAAGGAAAACTTAAAGTCACTTCAGATGAATTCTTCTTTCTCCAACCTAGAGTAAATGAATAATGTTTTTATTTATTATATCAAATGTTTCTGATCAGCATTGGCATAGTTACTTTTCTGTGCTTATTTGTTCCGTGTCAGTGTTGTTATGTTAGTTGTGTTAATATTTTTATGATTCAGAGCTATCAAGCCAAACCTACAAACTGATTAGCTGATTCTTGTGTATTTGCAAGGGATTCTAATTCAATCTGTCAAATCTATATCTATATCTGTATCTGCATCTACATACTTTTCACATAAAAATGAAAATATCAATATATAAACTATTTTCATAACATCTGCATATTTTTCCCACATTCTATTAAATAGAAGTATTGGTACCTATATAGAATGTGTCTGTTTGATAGATATTTACTACCTTTTTCATGGTTATTTCTTGGAAATTGCAGGAGAGTAATGTTTGGATATCTCTTCATCCAAATAAAGAGAAACTGAGCTATTGTTAAACAAAAGATGACATTGATAGGACTTTTCCATTCATATAATCTAGATTCAAATTTAAGATATTTTAAATTATAAAGACCATATAAAAACATAAAAATTTGAACAATTAATGGCATTATGCCAAATGTTCACCTATAAGAATTATTATTATTATTATTATTTTTTGGGACAGAGTCTCACTCTGTTGCCTGGGCTAGAGTGCCGTGGCATCAGCCTAGCTCACAGCAACCTCAAACTCCTGGGCTCAGGTGATCCTCCTGCCTTAGCCTCCCGAGTAGCTGGGACTACAGGCATGCGCCACCATGCCCAGCTAATTTTTTCTGTATATTTTTAGTTGTCCAGCTAATTTTTTTAGTAGAGACAGGGTCTTGCTCTTGCTCAGGCTGGTCTCAAACTCCTGACCTTGAGAGATCCTCCCGCCTCGGCCTCCCAGAGTGCTAGGATTACAGGCATGAGCCACCGTGCCTGGCCTGTAAGAATTATTATAAAGAAGGAAACAATAGCACATTGAAAAATCCAGTTATTCTTTCTTACTAAATGAAGATGAACTTGATCAGAATAAGACAAATTAAGTCAATTATATATAAATGTGTGGTTTTCAATATTTAGGAAGGCTGCTATTATAGTTCTCTTGAGGAAAATAGGGATAACAAATATGTATCGTGTGCTTTATAAAGTGCAAAGTGTTTTTTTTAAATTAATTAATTAATTTATTTTTATTTCAGCATATTATGGGGGTATAAATGTTAAGGTTACGTATATTGCCCATGCCCCCCTTCCCCCTCGAGTCAGAGCTTCATACGTGACCATCCCCCAAACGTTGCACATCTCACTCATTATGTTTGTATATACCCATCCCCACCTCCCCCTTCCCACCTACCGGACACCCGATAAATGTTATTCCTATATGTCCACTTAGGTGTTGATCCGTTAATACCAATTTGCAAAGTGTTTTTTAGCATTGTAATGTATTTGAACTTAATCTATCTATAACTTATTAATTTTGTATATTTATATATCCTATGAAATTAGAAAGCCAATTTGAGAATTTCAAGATTGTATTTGATTTATAATGAAATCTCAGTATTAAATTCAGATAAAAAAACTTATATGACTTATGCTTGAACTTTTGTCAACTACCTATAAAAAATATTTTTTGGAAAGGAATTTCCAAAATTAGTCAAGAATACTAAAATTTGTTCAAAGAAAACAATCAAAGTTTTACAAAGATATTTATTACAGTAATATATATATACATGTATATAATCTGCTATATATCCTGATACATATTATTTATTAAAGTTAGTATATATCTAAAATAAATTGGAAATAAACTAAGTGATAAAAGATAAGGTAACTTTAACATATTATAGTATATTCATAATGACCTTCTATGTAGCCATCATAAATTATTTCTACAAGGCATAAAGATAGGGAAAAATGCTAACAAAACAGTGGCTAAAAAAGTAGCAAGATTCTATTTTTTTAAGATAATAAAATAAAAAATAAATATATGTTAACAGATAATAGTTGAATAAAATGCAAAGAAATGCCCACAAGGATTATCTCTGACTTAGGGAATTATAAGTGATTTTAATTTTTTAATGTTACTGAATTTCTAAAGTTTTTTTTATAAATATGTACTTAAAAATTTTTTTAAAGTCCTAAGAAGTAATCAAAAGGAACTGTATTAAAAAGCACATAAAAGAATGTCATCTCTGACAAGTTTGGAGAAAAATTGGAAAGCCACACAGGCCTATTTGCTCCTGCAATTTTTATGTCAGATATTTGACGTTGAAAAAAAGCATAAGGCAATTAGGGCCCAGAATTATGCTAATGGAAACACATATTGGAGAAAATATCTTGTTAATAGTCACATTAACTGATGATTAAGGGAGAAGACAGTTTGACGGATGTACTTCCCTCCAGACACAGTAATGGAGCTGAGATACTGCCCGGGAGCTCCCGCGTTTAGTTAGAAAAGATTTCAGTCCCACGCTGGAGATTCGAACACTTCTCATTTTTTTAAATTGTAAACATAATGAGCTCAATAATGAAATGGCTTGATGAGCAGTTTCTATATTTACATCAACTCTGCTCAGTGCAAGTGAAATTATACATTGTGAGATTATACACAATTGTAAGAAAAATTCTAAAATATCATGACTTTATTTGGTATTAATGCTATCACACACAGAGTAATTACCAAACATTATCCTGATGCAGTATTTTTTCTTCACTTTGCCTTACAGTGAAACTATCATCCTTTAAAAAAATCAATTTCATGGTGATGCATTATGTTTTTAGCTCTTTAGATGAACAAAAATACATTCTTCTAAATCCAAAACTCTGTCTTTCTGGCAACTATGAAAATTTTTATACAGTTTATATTTTTTCACGAAAGATAATGAGACACCAAGAAATATATATTCTCCCTCGCCATGATTATATTCACGTTATATTTAAACATAGCATATAAAAGCTAAAATAGAGTTTGACAATTTTATAGATAGTAGACCACCTGTAATAACTCTATCCATGCTATCTGGAAGTTAAATTTTAATTTCAGGAGGGAGTATATCTGTTCATACATTGTTTTTATCCAACATATACCTATTTTATCATAAATATATAAAAGTACTCATATTGGCCCTCTAACTAGCATCATTCTTGCATTGAATATTGGTAAATATATTTTATGATGCTGGTACTATATTTTCGAACAGTAATTGGAAAACAAAATATACTTTAATCTTCTCAATTTCTAGATATAAGGCTAGATTATTTCCCAGTATTTCTCATTTGGGGATTCTCTAGATACAATCTGTTCTTATCCAATAATAGTACCAAAGAATTTGGAAATACATTTTATTTGCTTGCAGCCCTTTATAAGAATCCCCAAATTCTCAAGCCGAATTGTCTGTCTTATTGGATAGTTTTTTAAAACTCACATACTAAGATCATAGTGTATTACAGTTAAAGCCCTATATAGCCAGTTGGCTAGGAAAGTAGAAATTGAACTTGAGAATAAAAGCATCATAATTTCTTTAAGTTTAAGATAAGATGAAACATCAATCACAGAAAATTTTGATGCCATGAACAAGTTCACCCACCAACTAGAGTAGTTGCAAAATTGCTATTTAGTATCTCTCAAAATTAGTGAGAGAATAAGTGGAGATGATGGGGAATATGTTAGGTTGGGCAAATGGTCATCTAAATAATTTTATTGGAATATTAAAATGGAATATTTAGGTTTCTTGTTAATTACAGGGAGGGGACCTATTACTGGTTTGCTCAGAACAGTTCTGGTTTCTGCCAGTTGTCCCCTTCTCTCATTTTCCGTCCTTAAAAAAATGTCCCAGTTTGGACCATAACTCAAACTATTCATGGGCAACTATCCACATTTATTTATCCCATCTTCTTCCATGGAGCTCATTAGTGAGAAATTAAAGGAATGAAAGGAAAAGAGTGATTGACTTCCTTTTTATGACTAATGAGGGTGCCACAGAGCTTCTGGCTAAATCACAGACAGAAGATCCACCCTCTCCAACCACTATGGTCTGTGGGGACCCTCCTCACCTCCACCCCTAAGGAATCCCCTCTGCCATCCATGTCTGTCTCTGAGCAATTGATTTGATGCCAATCAAGCATGCTGAACAATGACTGGGCTTGACCTTCACGTTAAACACTGAAAATACGGAGTTGGTCGCAGAGGCCTGAGAAACCCATGCACTGGGTTACAGTCTTGACCAGCCCAAGAACAGGAATCTTGTTACTGAGCTGGCTACCTTCTCTGCCAGGTGAATTAGATGTGTGGAAAAAGGTGTGTCTTTTGCTAGTTTTAGGTACACACCACTCGTAGTAGGGTGAGTTATATCTCAAAATCAACAATCAGATAATTAATTCAAAGGTATTTTAAGACATTGAACATGTGTAACTTTCAAATGTAACCACTTTTGAGTAGCTATGTTGACTTTCTCTGGGGAAAGGAATAAAGAAGAAGAAGAAGAATGGCATGTAGGTTAGACTTTCTATAAAAGCAGGACTGTATAATGTTATCTCTGTTAAAATTGAAGCATGTCTTTTGGAAAGGACTAAGTCATGCTTTTCTAGATACTGACTGAATCATCTGATCTCAACTGGCCTGAGTAATTAGGACACCAGAGATAATACAAAGAACACCTTAATCATGTATGTCAGACCATCCAAACATCCTCCATTCATAAACTGTAGTTCACAAAGTTAACAATTGAGCTCATCCTTAGGAATTTGCTGCTTCTTACATTCTTTAAATCTTAAGCCTTCAAATGTGACAGTCAACTTAATAGCCTTTAAAAACTCAGACCCGTTATCAAATATGATTGTGAAATTAGGTGCAGATTTTTAATATGGGACCATACATTTTTCTCAATCCCACGTGTAGTTCAGGTATTAGGACTTGGAAATTCTCTGACAACTCCTGGAACCTTTCCAGATATCTCCCCCTATACATACACGTTGCTTCTATAGTCATGGTTATGTTTCCTTATGTCTTGGACATTGAATCCTCAGTAGCTAAAAGAGTGCCTGGCACATTATGGACAGTATTAATACATATTTATTTGTTGACTGAATGAACAAATGAATTGTAAGCATATAATTGAATCTGCATTTGTTGCATTTTTGTTATTGAATTTTCTTTACCATACTGAAAGTCCTCTGAAGATGAAGATCTTGTTCTCCCAGTTTTATATATCCAGTCCAACAATAAGTAGTTGGCTATTTTTATGTACCTTTGAGAGCCTCCTAATATTCCTTTTCAACAAAGACTGTCATCAGCATCAGTTTGGGGCAGACTGTCAGGGTCTTCTTCATGTTGGCAACACACCCTGAGACTGCTGAATTGAGATACCACATAGCAGCCTATACTGACTCTGCAGGGAGCAACAGGGGTGCTAATGTTGAGATCAGAGATCTCAAAAGAGTTCCAGCCCCTTCTAAGCTTGCAGTGTTTGTGTCAAGGTGCTTGCGGAAACTTCTTCCCATCACTTTCTTTAATCAGGCCGTCCTGGTGCCCAAAAACCTCCGAGGGCACCCAAGTCTTCCCAGAATGAATGCTAAATATTGACATTTGGGATCTCTAGCAAACCCCTCCCAATTTATCTTCTGGGACCACCTCCTATTACACCCTTCTCTTTTCTGTCTTGTGGGCACCTCCTTTGTTCCAGGCATGCCAGGGTGCTGTCTCTGCCCACACTTACCCTTTGGTTTCACACTCATATCTTGCTTCAGCCTGAAATGCTCTTTCCTTCAAAGCACCCAATCCCACCTCTAACCACACACTCCAACTCCTTGTTTATCAAAATCCCCCTCCACCTTTACAGTTTAGCTCTCACATCAGCTCTCCTTTGGCATTTCTACCATTTCCTCCATTACACGAAATCATTCCCAATGCTATTTCTGATGCCATCGCATCTCAGACCTGGTTCCAACCCTCAAGCCTGTCCTTAACACTGAATTCCTGTGCACCTTGTTGGTGGGAGGACAGTTTGTTTTCTGTTCTTCCTCCAACTCCTGGAAAAGAAGTGGGCACAGATTAAGCACATAAAGATGATACTAGATAACCCAAACTCTTATTTGTACCCAACTCAGGAAATACTCTTTTGGGAATGTTATGCATCCCTTGAATCAAACTTGATTTCTTTTATAAGGAGTTAAGAATTGCTGTCATGAATATTCAGGGTTCCTGAAACTCAGTAACTCACAAACATAAGGGGGCAACTTAATTATCTCAGTCTTAAAAAGACTAAAATACACAATAACTCAATAAATTTTACCCTTGAGTGGCAAATGCATGTATTGAAAAGCACATTATTGGGTTCATAAAGTGTTTAAGCATTTCCAGTTGGTACTCCAGAATGTTTCTTAGAAAATGGTGAGTTTATTTCAGAATATTAGGAAAGTGTGTGGCTTTAGGCATACTTAGATTTAGTAGAGTTGGCTGGCTTATATTTTTAGATACTCATCATTTCCATATGTAAGTTAACATTTTAAGGCATGACTAATTAACCAATAAATAAAATGCAATAATGTCAATTAACCAAGATGCTATAGTTATGTCATTTCCATTGTGTATATCTTTCAATTCATAAGCAAAATATCAGAAAACTAAAATAAATTGAAAGTAATTAGTGTTATTGGTGTTATTTTAAAACTGCCAGCAAAAAGTCATGAATGAAATTTTTTAAATTACATTTTCTAAATAAAATAGCTTAGGCTTTAACCCCTAATTTGAGATAAAGGGTCAATAGTTTACAAATTTTTCATTCTTTTTATAAATTAAGCAAAACCTAAGAAAAAAGTAATAAACATTTTTGGGAAGGCACTGACCATGGCAGTCTGCTGAATTCTAGATAAAGGAAAAAGTAGGTACATGTGAAAATACTTTAAAATATCATGCGCAAAAAAAATATATATATATATATATCATGTGCAATGAATAACAATGCCCTGTTACTAAGTATCATCTATATAACCTAATATTTTATCTCTTCTAATGTCAAATTGAATTTGTAAATTGTGACCTTACACATCAGATTCTGGGCTTAGAAGGTACTTCCTAATTGAAAAATTACTATAATAAATTGCTATAATAAATAGAGATCATTCTACCTCTCCTCAATTACTTCCAGGAATCATGAACTGTCTCTGTCTCCAGGTATTATAAAATTCAACTCAGACAACTCTAAATTCAGAAAAGTCGTTGTGATGAGTGACTTTTTCTGCCATTCACCTGTTGCCTGTTGGTCCTATTCCAGCAAGTCCACAAACAGTGTAAATTCCTGAAGAGCAGGGAGTTTGTCATGGTTGTGGTTGTTTCTCCCACAGTAAATCTGCTCTTACATGCAGACAAGCCCTCATGTACTCAAAGACACCTAACTCTATCCTACTAAGTCTTCTTTCTCCTACTGCAGTACACTCTATACTTCTCTTAGTTATATTCACAACTATTATTTTATCCTCACCATTATATGTGAGCACTAAAATCCCCACTAGTAAGCACTCAAGCAACCAGAAAATGTGAACATGTGACACCCATTGGATTTGAAAGCAAAAGCTGGACTCCAAAGCAAACCCCAACCTTAAATCTATCCTATTAAAAAACTTCAGATAATAGAACTTGTTCCTAAAGTCACTTGAATTGGAAAACTTGAAAAGATAAGGTTGATATACTAGCCAGTTGAATGTACTACCATGATTGAAACCAACAATCATGTTATAAATACTATAAAATCTGTGATGTGAAGTTGCAGAGTAATTTATTGTGAATTCTCTTTAGTCAAATAGAATAGGAGTGGGCAAACTATAGCCAGAAGACCAAAGCTGGCCTGCCACCTGTTTTTATAAATATATGGGAACACAGGTGTGTCCATTTGCTTAGGTTTTGTATGTGGCTGCTTTTGCCACACAACACCAGATGTGAGTAACTACATAGAGACGTATAGCCTGGAAAGCCTAAAATATCTGGGCTTTACAGAAAAAATTTGCCAACCCTTAAAAGAATATCAGCCAAAGTAGCCATTCGTCTCATGACACTAAATATCTCTGATATTTCTGTAGTAAAGTAAGTATTTTATTTGGATAAAATATTGGAGAAATACAACCTCAACTATTTTGTTAATTATTGTTTGTATGTATGTTATACTTGTGCATGCTGTGTTTACTATACAGTTACCCAATTAGACTAGATCACATCATATGTTTACCTGGAGATTTTGCCTTTTCCTTTCAGACATACCACACAACATGTTTGATCCAGAAATATGGGATTCATTATTTCCCATATGGTTAATATAAGAGATAATTCTTTTCTAACTTTTAATTATGAAATTTTAAACATAAAGAAAAGTGGAAAGAATTTCTCAAGGAACAGTCATAAATCTACCATGTACATTCTACTATTAACAGTTTCATATACTTGGGTTATCACATAGCCATTCACCTGCCCATCTCTCTTTCTGAATGCTTATTCATTTTATTTGTTGCTACATTTCATGGAAAGTCACAGACATTAGTATACTCCCCCTAAATACTTCATGCATATCAATCACTAGCGTTTAATATTTATTTGTCCTTTGAGATACAATTTACATACAAAGAAATTCACCAGTCTTAAGGATACCATTCAACACATTTTAACAAATGCATACAAATGTGTAACCTAAACCTATGTCAAGAACAGTCCACTGTCACTCCAGGGAGTTGGTTGATGTTTCTTCCAGTAAATTCCTGACCTTACTCTCTCAAAGGCCACCACAGCTCAGCTTCTTTTCCCTACCATAGATTGGTTTTGCTTGTTTGAGAATTCCATGTTAAATGGAACCAACAGTGTGTGTTATGTTGCATACAGCTTCTTTCACTGAGCAGGAAGTTTTTGGATTCCTCCAGGATTTCATTGCATAAATGTACTAGAGATTGCTTATCCATTCTCCTATCGATGCACATCTGAGCCCTTTCCATTTTGGGGCAATTACAAATAAAGCTGCTAAGAACATTCTTGTACAGGCCTTTTTATATATGTGTGTTTTGTATTTCTTGGGAACATGTCTTAGATTGGAATCACTGGCTCATTGGGTAGGTGTATGTTTAGTTTCTTAAGAAACTGCCTGGCCTTTCCCCAAACTGGTTATACAATTTTATACTCCTACAACAACCTATTTGAGTTTTTGTGGCTTCATAGGCTTGCCAACCTTTGATAGTGTCAGTCTTTTTAAAAATAGCCATTCAAGTGGATGTGAAGCAGTGTTTCATTTTGGTTTTAATTTGCATCTCCTTAATAACTGATGATATAGGGCACTTTTACATGTTATAGTAAAAATTTTAACTTCAGTGTTTACTAGTAATATGGTGGTCTTAAAATAAGACTCTTACGAAAAGCTTAATGTGGAGTAAATACACTCACATTTTGTGTTTATTTTACAGAAGGTTTTTTCTCCCTGTAAAATTACATTAAATAATGAATTGCAAACCCCCTCTTTCTAGAGATACCTAAGATATTAAGATATTTGCTGTTGCAAAAATGCAAACACGCACAGAATTATAATCATAAATCCAAAGCAAGGTGCTCCTGCAGTAATTCCTCATTACTTTTTCCTTTTTTTTTTTTTTTTTTTTTTTTTTGCTTATCATTTTATTTGGCTTATCCTCTCAAAGAGACCCCCTCCTTCTGAAAGATGCCCAAACATCACTGTTTAGTTAAAATCCTCACCCACATCCCTCCTCTTCATCACCACAGCAGAACTGGAAGAAATATTTCTCAGGCCGGGTTATATTCTGCAGAGCTATCCCCACCTAGCTATAGTGTTTTCCATAGTAAAATGTTAAACTGAATTAAATAAGTTATTAATTTTTATTTTCCTTACATCTTTATCTCATATTATCAATCTGCCATGTTTATACTTCCGTGGGACTCCCCAACTATCTAATATTATCCCATCGTTTCTTTCAAGATCTGGCTAAAACCACATCTCTGCCTGGATATCTTCCCTGGTAAATTTCACCTCATTTGGATTGATTTTTTTCGTCCATGTCCTCATATGCCCAGTTTATGCTAACTTGCAACACTTGCCATGTTACCAACTATTAACTTATAGTTTCTATATTGTTTCTATTTCAAACTATAATTTTCCTCAAAGTAACAGGCCTTAAGCACTTAACTTTATTTTAAAATCTCAACCTCAGAAACTGATAGTATAGAGTACATCTAATGTGCAGAGTATTTTACTTAAGAATTAAATAAAAGAGAAGATTGATTTACTCAAGATGCAATGAAGCACATAGGTAAATGTTTAATTCTGTATTTCTGCAAGTATCTTTTCCCTCAAAATAAAATACAGACATACATTATGCCTTGGGAATTTATTTATCTATCTATCTATCTATCTATCTATCTATTTATTTATAGACAGGGTCTTGCTCTGTTACCCAGGCTGGAGTACAGTGGCATAATTGTAGCTTACTATAACCTCAAACTCCTGGGCTCAGGCAATCCTCGTGCCTCAGCCTCCCAAGTAGCTAGGACTACAGGCTCATGCCACCACACTGGGCTAATTTTTTTTTAAATTATTTTTTGTGGAGATGGTGTCTCTCACTATGTTGCCCAGGCTGGTCTCTAGTTCCTGGCCTCGAGCAATTCCCCTGCCTCAGCCTCCAAGAGTGCTGGGATTACAGGTGTGAGCCACCACACCTGGCTGCTTTGGGAATTTATAAGTCACTCATTAGATCAGTTCCCTTTACTACTATAGGCTGCCAGGGAGTGTTGGGTGCTGTGCACATTATTTTGGTTACCTGTTGCACTTTAACTGGCCCAAACCTTATGGCTTTAACACCATTGTACTTGCTCAGGATCCTGTGGGTCTAAGAATGCAGGAAGGGCTCATCTGGGTAGTTCTTCTATTCCACGTGGCGCTAACTGAGGCCATTCACTCTACTGGCTGGGCCTAGAAGGAGGATCCAAGAGGGCTTCACTCAAGTGTCCGTCCTCTCAGTGCTCCTCCATGTGGCCCCTGTCTCTCCACATGGCTAGCTTGGGCTTCCTCACAGCATAGTTGTCCCAGAGTAGCCAAACTTCTTATATGGAGGCTGGCTTCCACTAGGGGGCATTTTATCATGAAGGGGGTCTATAGCTATAGATCTATTAAGACCCAGCCTTAAGAAGTTACAATTTACTGAACATCATGTCTGCTGCATTTGATTGGTCTAAACAGGTCACTGGCCAGTCTGTATTCAAGGGAAGGGAGAGAAATTGACATCCCTTTCCAATGGATGAAGTGGCAAGAATTCATGGATATCCTTAATCCATCACATGTGTTGCTGACCTACATGTGTCTAGGTTAACTAGCTAGACTGGTTTAGCCAGAATTAGCTGTTGCATCTGAACTGTAGGATGTTAGGCCCACAGCTATTGGTTGGTTTTCTGACCTCTCCATGGACTTCTGGTGGTTTTAGCTGAGTTTGCCTCCAAAAGCTCTTTGTCACCTTTCACTTCGAGTTGCAGAACACAGGCTCGGTGCATGCCAAGAAAGAGCTCAGTAAAAAGAAGAAATTCCATAAAATTCTTCTCCTAAATGACATAACCTCAATAAAGAATAGCTGCCAAATACTATTTTATTTTATATGAAGATATTTTTATTGACTAATTCTCAATAGGTAGTATAGGTTTATTCTTTCTTTCTAATAGTGATGATACCCTTCAAAGGCTCAGGCACATTAAGCTGTTTAATTCCTTTGAAATACACAACCCATATTTATAGCATGATGGGTCCTTGATTGAATCTCTGAAAAGAAAAAAAAAGGCGGGGGGAGAAATAAAGGGTGACCCTTATACATACTTTATTTTATCCAGAAAAACTACAATTGTATTTTCCATATATTAACCCCAAGGTTAAAGACTGGCATTTCTGTCTCTATTCTCTGACAAAAAATATTGTCCTAACTTCCAAATTAGGTTAAAAAGAATGATATTGGTTGTGGTTATGGTGGTGTGGGGGAGTGTGTGTGTACCAGAAAGGAGGTCTAGGTAGATGATAGCAAAATCAACACATTTTCAGCAGTTTACTAAATTGGCATTCTGAGTCTAACTTGTCCAGTCTTTATAGGGAAAGTGGTGTTATTTTCCAGGATACTGCATTAATTGCATAAAATTCTAAATTGGCAAGGGATTTGATTTTTTTGGCATTTTCCTGTATTTTAAAGATCAAAGAAGATGAAGGAAAGGAAGTATGATTTTTATTCTCTTTAAGCCTTTTTTTCTAAAATCATGTTGTCCTCACCTCCACCATTATTTTTGAACTCTTAACCATTTGTACAGGAAAGCAAGAGAAGTATGTTTTCCCTGACTGGTAGAATCAGTTTATTCTGTTTCAGCTCCATTCCACCATTTTACTCCTTTTTGTCTGTATTTTTTATATTAACTCTTAACAGTAAATAAAAAAGTCACTTTATTTTCCAGTGGTGAAAATGCAGATTAACCCCAGCAATTGCAATTAAAGCAAAAGAAAAATTACGTTTGTTTTTCTGGTTGTTTCTTCCTGAATAGAAAAAGAAAATGAAGGAAACCTCAGTTCTGGTTAGGATGTAATTTTCTCCTGGGTTGATAATGGCCTGTGTGAGAACCACTTCCCAGAAAATCTTTCATTAATTCACTTTTTTGATGCTTTTGGAAAATCTATACAAAATGCCAAAGTCTAATCTTCTGTGGTACATTTTCTGAGAGAAAGTGCTCATTAGAGCAATTTATCGGGGCTTTGTATGACTTAGAAATGGGTCCGAGAGGAGCTAAACCAACACCACCAACTCATTTCATTTAGACCATTAAGCACATTAGGTGATGAGGATTTTGTCAGTGCCTCTCTAGCCAGATTAAATCAACAAATTAAAAATGAAGGATGTCCTCACTGCCTGCAAATTTCCCAAGCTGCTTCATCAAGGCTCACTCTGGGTCCTTCTCTGCCCTATTGCCTTAAACAAACATGTAGGCATCAGAAGCAGAACAGGGACATGCTAATGACAACTGCCACTGATGAGTTCTGATTTATCTTTTTATAATTGTCCCCAATTAGAAGCCACTAGGAACATATCATGGAACATTTATGAGTCAAAATAATGTTTCATTGAACGGAACTTGAGTGAAGGAAATATGGCAATGGGATTAATTAAGGAGAGGAAAATTGGTTTGCTCAAGTCTATACAATGGACAGAATTTAACAATCAAAAAGCAAAAGAGATTGCTACGAAGTGGTATGACATGTAGCAGTAGTTGAAATGGATAGATTTTCCTTATATATGTGAACACCACCCCTATAAATCCCCTCCAGAGGAATAAGTTAGCCCACCATAGCCCATGGCTTTCTCTTGAATAGAGGTATATCCTGACTTTAAGGAAAAACATGGCCATATGTGAATTTATTATAGACATATAAAAATATAAATTAATGTTTCATTGTTTTCATGAAAGCATTTTCCATGGTATACTGTTAAATAATAATAAGTGCTCTCAAAGTATTTATTATATAGGGTGTGGATGAAGGTCTGATAGCATAGCAGCTGATTAGTGAATGTTCTTTTTCCGAATGAGGTTGTACAAATCAAAATATGCATCAGTAGATTACTTATTCTAGGGGTACTTTATGATGGAAACATAATAGAAATGTTGTAGTCCTATTTTGTCACAGAACAATTGCAAAGACACAATTCAGGAAGATAAATGAGAGGAAGTCCTGCCTTGTACTGAGTGTGCTGACCTCCATCCGTGCACACATGTTTTATGAGTCCCAAGCGCAGAGTTTCGCGCTGTGGCACACAAAGATGAACGCCGTTTGCTCTCTGTCCACGAGGAGCTCTCAGTCCAACAGAGACACATGTTGAAAAACAAATAATGTTTTGGTAAGCAATCAAACTTCTGTGCCATCTCAGAGGCTGCAGAGTCTCAATTCGCCTCGTCTAAGGCAGGTGGCTGAGAGGGGATCCTCAAGGTCCTGTAAGGGGCCTCTCAGAGGGCGTGTGCTCTACAGCGGAGCTGGGGCTTGATCCCCCAGGCGATGAGCACTCGCCCAAGGCTTTTGAACTCAGGATTGTCATGATTCTTTTTGCCAACCGAAAGATTTCTGCTTTTGGTTATTGATTTCATTGGCATTGGAGATAATTGATGGGAGCAGTTAACAATTGAAAAACAATAGGTTTTCAAAAGACAAAAGGCAGGAAGAATATGAGAGAGGTGCAACTGGGTGGAGTGAAGCCTGGGAGAGGCAGGGGAGGATGTATTTTCCTGGAACCTTCATATACTTCATCATTGAATCCAACAATAATCATCAGAGGTAGATCTTGTTCATCCGTTTCACAACACCCAATGCAGAATGTAAATATGGGGCCCCTTGTTCAAAAGGCAGGTGGGAAAATGCCATTAAAGTAACTAAAATGATACTGAAGCTTTTTCCTTTCTTCCATGGTCCCGCACTCAACTTGTCATGGTGTTTTTTACTTACTATTTAACGTAATTTTAAGTAAAGAAAAATAAAAATTTTAAATGATTAGCATGGATTTTATTACCCATCTTTATATTGTGCTATTCCAGATTTAAATGCAAATATAAGAACATTTAACTTGTATGTAGAATCACTGAAATTACGCAGTTCACATTTCACAGCTCATGCATTCTTATATGCTTTGTTCTTACCAGAATAGTGAAACGTGACACAAAACTGCCTCAACTGTTTTTATTCCACTTGTTGATATGCGCATATTCTACCAACATTCTCTTCCTGGTAAGAAACAACTGAAAGGAAGTAGAACTATGGATTGCTGTGACTTTCTCTTGCTTGTAGGTCATCATTTTCAGCTTAAGTGGTTGCGTAACAAGAATAAGAAAGGTTATTACTGGGTTTCTTGATCGTTCATGTTTCTTAGAAGGTCGTTGCTTTCTTTGTTCAAAGCAAGTTCTGGCTCGAAGGGGAAGCGTGGTCTTTTGGCTGTCAGCACTCCTGGTCACTGAGTCACAAACATAACACATTTACTTTGTACTCACCTGAATCTCTCTCAGCTCCCACAACACACCCTGGGTCCAGCAAATTCTGTATGTGAACGAGTCAGCAAGAAACAGAAGACACGCATATCGTGCATGGGCATACCTCCTTCACTTATGCACATGGTCTTTTGACCTGTCAGATTTCACTTGCAAAACACAAGTTCAGAGATGGAGTTAAGAGTTTCAAGAAGGCAACAGCAGAGCATTAAACCAAGCATGAGGCCTCTGAGCACAGGACTCTGTGCAACTGCACAGGTCTCAGGCCCATGAAGCCAGCCCTGGTAATGTTCTCTCAGGACATATGTGGAGACTGAGGTTAGAGAGGGGTTGTGACTTTCTTCACATTTCTCCCCGGCAGTAGGGAATCCATGTTAATGAAAAAATTATTCAGTGGCATTTCTTGAAGAATGGGAAGGGAGACTTTTTTCAAGGGGGCTACTATAAAAGGCCTTTTTAGTGAAGGAGAAAATTGGGCACAACTCTAAATATAACAGGAAAAGTGTGCACTTATAGCCAAGGAGCAGAGTGGGGGGCGGTCAGTGGATAGAAAATTGCTAAGAGGAAATGGCAGGGGTCAGGGGCATTCTAGCTTAACCAACCTTAAAGAATTCTTGCTAAAGACAGGCCAAGATGATTAGATATCACCTGCAGGACGGTGGAGGTGAAGGAACCTGATCAGATATGGAGGATGGAGGATTCTGGTTAAACTGAATTAGCAGGATTGTTGCTAGAACCACCACACCTTATAAGGAAGGTCATGGGTGCCAAAAAGAGAGCTCAGACCAGCCCAACCAAAGTGTGGTCAATGAGAAGAGTCACTTGTACCATCCAGGCACAGAGCTCTTTATGCCACCAAACAAGAGGCAACAAAAATTCTCCAACCAAGGCAGTCAGGGGACTGGGGGTTTCAGGGGACATTTATGATGGAAAATGAAGAGATGGACGTAAAGGATCTCAGCAATGATTTCTGGGAAGGTGTGCTTTAAATGTCTTAAGAACATTAGCAGATACTTCAATTCATGGCTTTTTAAATTATTTTACACATTTGACTGGCAGTACGGTTGCTTAGTGAGACCTCACATTCCAATCCTCATTCTTCCTTGAAAGGAGAACTTCAGAACATGGACAGCTGCCGTGTTGTACCTGGGGAAGGAGGGGAGGCTGCTTTTGTCCTTTCAGTGTCAGATATCAGACGATAAATGTTCAAAAGAAAGAAATTTTTTAATGTGTTTTTTTTTTCACCACAATAAATATAGAAAGCGACAAACACGTATGCTCAATTAAGGAGAGCAGTTTCCAGGAGTCAGGATAGCGGGGTGGGAGCAGATTGGCACCATAGTAGCTACCCTGCAAATTATCTGCCAGGCAACAGCTCACGTTTAATGAATATGCTTCCAGAGAGCCAATGAAGTATAATATAACGCGTGAGGTCTCCCAAAGTCACGTAGCATGCATTAAGACTTGTACTTTGCTCCAGTACTGTAAGCCAAAATATCATTTTTAATTTTCCCTGAGAACATATGGCAATGGAAGTGAGTACAGGACCCTGATGAGCAGGGAAGCTTAGATATAATAGATGAGTTTTTCTTCAGTAGCAGCACAATTCCTTGCCTCTGATTGGCAGTAGGGAGCGTGATTGGTGTATTATGCTCCAGGGATAACTCCTTCATTCACAGAACAAAGCAGAAATGAGCCATGGCAGGGTCACCTGACCCCTGGCTGACAAGGATCAAGAACAAAAGGATAATCAGAAGTGAGAGATGGTTTCATCTTTTTTTTCCTTTTTCTTTCCTTCCCTTTTTCTTCCTTCCTTCTTTCCTTTCTCTTTACTCCACTATTTGCATTATTGCATGGAAATAACTGTGTAACAAATTGCATATAGAAAAACCAATTCAAGGAAAAGGAAACAAAGTGATACCAAACACAAGCCACTATTTTTTTTACTTTTTATTTTGAAATAATTATAGATTTATGTGAAGCTGTAAATTTAAAAAATACATAGGGAGGTCTTTTATAAATTCACCCAGTTCCCCCCATGATAACATCTTGCATAAGTAATACAACATCACAACCAGGAAATTGACTGGTATAATCCACAGATTTCTCCAGTTTTACATGCACTCATTTGTGTGTGTGTGTGTGTGTGTGTGAGAGTTTAGTTCTATGCAATTTTATCTCATAAGTAGCTTGTATAACCACCACCACAATCAAGATTCAGGACTTTCCTATCAGCAGAAGCCTCCCTTGTGCTACCCCTTGGCAGTCATGTCCCCCTACCCCATCCCTAAGCCCTGGCAACCACTAATCTGTTCTACAGTTTTATAGCTTTGTGCTTAGAGAATGTTATTTTTCTTTTTCATGAAGCACAATTCCCTTGAGAGTTGTTGCTTGTTGTGTATACATTTCCTTAGTATGAATGCACCAGTTTGTTTAACCATTCACCTGTTGGAGGGCATTTTGTTGTTTCTAGTTTTAGATAATTTGAATAGAACTTCTATGAACATTTGTACACCCATTAAACTTTTTAATCATACCTTCAGATAGTTTCAGATGGTTCAGCTGGTCAAAAAGCCACTATTGCTCAAAAAGGAAAAAGTTATAATACCACCAGAGTTGCTGTGCATGAGTATTACATGGTTTCTACCCTATAAAGGCACTAAAATTGAAATTTCTTTTTATAAATCATCTGTTGGTACTCAAAAAATAAAAAACCCTACAATTATTTCTACCTTTCCTGTGACATAGGCAATGTTTTCATTAAATATCTAAGAGGTATTAGCTTTCTTATATGAATAAAATCGTATCAATTGCAGTCAAATCTAATACTCGGGGTTTGGTGATGTATCTGCAATAGATAACATATGAGGAAGCAAGAGCAGGGGAGAGAAAAGCTGTGAGCAAATCAGTGTGTTTTAAAGGAACAGAGAGTGAGGCGTGCACACACACATAGGCACCTTCACACACACACAGTCACACTCACACACTCATGCACACAATCTCACTCGTACACACAAGCACAAGAGGCCAGGAAAACATAAGCTTGGCCCCCTCCTTTTGCCCAGAGATATCCCAGAGTTAGGGAACTACCTTAACTGAGATGATCTAACAAAGGAATAATTCTGAGAAGAAAAAGACAGTGAATGCAACAGACTGAAACTTGGAATGTCTGAGAATCTTGATACAGGTGCCACCTCTAATAATAATAATACTAATGAGACTAATAATAATAAGTACTCTCTCCCAGCAGAAAAATAAGTTATGAATGATCAAACTGCAAAATGCACTGAGCTCTCTGTTTACTCTCAGGATCAAGGAATGAAGTGTTCAAGTTAATCAACATCTAAGTGTGAAGTATAATGGTCACCAAAAGAGAATTATCAGTGTAACAATGTATAATGCAGCAGTATGTATTTAGAGCTGTGGTCCCTAACGCCCAAGGCTGCACACTGGTATCAGTCTGTGGCCTGTTAGGAACCGGGCCACACAGCAGGGTATAGGGGGCAGGGAGCAAGGGAAGCTTCATATGCGCTTACAGCCACTCCCTATCTCTGGTATCACTGTCTAAGCTCCACCTCCTATCAGATCAGTGGTGGCATTAGATTCTCATAGGAGCGCAAACCCTACTGTAAACTGCATGAAGAGGGATCTAGTTTGTGCTCCTTATGAGAATCTAATGCCTGATGATCTGAGGTGGAGCTGAGGCAGTGATGCTAGTGTTAGGGAACTGCTGCAAATACAGACTGTCATTAGCAGAGAGGTCTGACTGCACAATAAATATAATGCACTTGAATCATCCCCAAATCATCCCCCCTGCTACCTCGGTCATGGAAAAATTGTCTTCCATGAAACCAGTCCCTGGTGCTAAAAAGATTGGGGGACTGCTGATTTTAGCACATAAACTACACAAACTATTCAATATTATGCTTTGGAAGATACTTCAAAATAATGTATTGTAAGATATACCAGTAAATTGATGAACAGTATCCCTGGTCATCTGGAATTAGAACTTACTGCATTCCAATTTATGGAATGCCCAGTGGCAAAGGTATTATGATACTTTAATTTCTAACATAGTTTGTATTTGAAAATGTTACTTCAACTACTGTAAATTTATTGTGTGCTAATATAAGCATTCAAAAAATTACACTGAGGCCACTCATGAGAAGTTTCCCAGAATACTATAGAAGGAGATAAAACATGAGAATTCTCTACTTTATAATACACCATTTGTTGCTGCTTCTGGTAATTGCATTCTATACATAATATATCTCTATGTCTCTTGTAATATAAGTACAATCAACTCTAAAACTATAAAAGAATTTGAAGACGAGAAACTCAAATGCTTTTCTTTCCCATGGTAAGAGCTTGGCTTTTGTGTAGATGGCACATTTAGGATGACTGAGCCTCTGGCTAATTCTTTGTGGTTGTTAGAAACTAGAGTATTTATTCCGAAGGAATTAAAACAAAACAGAATTCATGTTAATTCTTCCTTGTTTAGCTCTAGCTGGCTAGCTCACAAACGTGACAGTGTTGTGGTACTCCGTGATAAACATAGGAGCCATGTGTATTCAAGCTACAGCGTGGGAGCTGCTACCACTTTGCTGTATCAGTCGCTTGGATGATTTGTCAGTCACTACCGCCAACAAATTAGCTTAGGAATATGAATTTCCCCTGCCTCAAACTAAAAAGAAATTAATAATATCAATTTGATTCTGATTTATTTTCTCCTGTGGTTTTGAAAATAACAAATGGTCTTTACAGTTTTTACTATGGCAAGAACAGGGGGCATTGCCAGGAGAGGCATCCTGTGCAAAACTGATTGGAAAACGTATGATTTAAAAGCAAATCATCTTTCTTTGTAAATCACAGACTGCCTTTTTTCTTCCCCATTATAGTGTTGGGAAAAAAATAGACAATATAAATTCTGCAGAGCCTGTAACTTATGTGTGTGATAATATTTATTGGTCCCCAAGCATAGACGAATTGAATTAATTCCATATGGTTGGCCCTACTGAACTTCTTTCGGTTCTGTGAATTAGCTGTACTCTCTCAGGCTTTTATTTTTCTGCAAGTGATAATGATAACTTACATATTGTTTTTTGTAATACTTCCTATGTTCCTGACACTGTTCTATGGGTTTTAGATACTTTATACATTTGACTTTCATAAGATCCCTATGGGAAAAATTCTAATTATACCCCCATTTTACAAATGAGGAAACTGAGGCTTAGAGAGAGTCAGTGACTTGCTGAAGCTCCCAGAGTGTATGCATAAGTACCTTGATCACATCTCTTTATGCAGCAACCCTCCCGGTTCTGTGTGCTTCCCTACCCATGCCCCTACCGACTGCAAAGTCAGGGAGAGCTGGGGCAGTGTCTCTCTTCTGTATCCCCAGAGCCACAG
>VBSM01003039.1:23612175-23659262 GCA_008086735.1 Cheirogaleus medius
CTGTTCCCATTTCTCCATGTCCGCCCCCATGGTGGCCCTTCCCCAGTGGACTGCAGTGTACTCCAGGGGAAGAAATAGATTAGAGTAAGCCATAATCAATAAGCCATATAAACCATTGTAGCAATATAATAAAAGGGGAAGCAGTTCCATCCTTCCTCAAGATATACCAGGCCCCTGATCACCTGATAAAAACTAACTTATTTAATCCCCATAATGTCTCCATTAGAAGTTAAAGTAATTTGCCCAAAATTTTCTAGATTGAAAGTGTCAGAGCTGGATTCTAGGCCCAGGGAGTCTGGTTTCCGAGCCTACACGCTTGACCACTACATACACACCACAGTCTGCTAGGTTAGGAACTTCGTGGTTCTATAGCTATCCATTATAACCCCGTGAAAATGCTTATAATTGCTGTCAAATTATATTTTAGTTGGAAATAGTTACAGCAAAAATAAGATGTGTGATCTAAGAAAAAAGTAGACATTCTAATTGTGTGGCAGAAATATTATGATATTAATTTGGAAATATATCACAGATGTGTATAGAGACCACAAGATAGTAGTCTAAAGGAAAATTGGCTCCACAAGCAGTTCTGGGGAAGCCGGTTATTCACCAACCCAAACTACTAAGTGCCAGATACAGTGCATTAATGGAAAACAGCAACAGCTGCCTAAAGCAAAGCTGCATGGGGGACCACTTTTCACCGTTTTTACAAAATATGTTACATTCCCACAGTATTTGAGACTTTTGACTAAGGTCATTTTATTTTGCAACCAATGCCTATTCTTGTGAGGCACTGCATGCAAAACTATATACTAAAAATTATTTTCTGTCACAATGTGAGGTCAGGTCATACATACATCATCAATGTAAAGGCCCTTGTCCCTGTAGGCTGAAATCAAAGGTCGGTTTTGAAGCAATTTATTTCACAATAGTTCTTCTGGATTATGTTTTAGGTACATTGCTTAACTCGAAAGCAAACTAACAAAAAACTCATAGCTCCGTACCTTTATTTCATTTTGAAAGATACTGTGAGCAATAATATGCCCCATGATACAGTGTGGAGATTGATGCTTTGGGCATCAAAAAGTTGAAAAAGACAATTTAAGGGAATGTATTTGAACAGGTTCATAACAGACAGAGTTTCTTTAGTAATGGTTTGCTTTGTGTCTTTTTCTGACATTAAGAAAACTCTCTGAACTTTCATACATATATATTTTATTAGAAATGCCCTGAAGGTGGATAAGGAATCTATCATGTTGGAAATGATGAGGGTGGAAATCACCTCTCAAGGAACACAAAGGTTATCTTTTGGTTTAAACTAGTTTTTCCTCTACTTTGTGACCTCTGAACTTGAAAGTTATTGGTTACTTACTTGAAATGTTCTCACTGTATCAAACTTGAAACATTGTAAAAGTGATACTGTTATTTTTCTCATGAGTGAAATGGAAAAAAAAGTTAATATATCTCTAAAAATAATTTTCCTCTGTTATTTCTACTTGCATATTTCAGAGCTTTGTCATCATTTGAGTTTCAACTATGAGTGATTCTAACAATAAGAATATTAAATAGAATAGAAGCACCAGCATTTGCTAAGCATTTCATTTAGTATGTTTCTAAATGCAAGAATCATTATTTTTTTCCTATTCCAAGTATCAAATATATTTTTAATTAATTTTAACATGTTGTCCTAATAACATCAGGTCATTTTGTCCATTTTCATAAAACAAAACATTCCAGACTTATTTCTTTCCACTCCCCCCATAGGCCACAACGATCATAAATTTAGTGTCTTTTTAGTCCATACATTTATATTCTCTGTCTCTCTATATATATATTATATATATATGTATATGTTTTTATAAATAGTATTATTAATAGTGTTTTTAAAATTCACATAATGGGGATCCTGTAATGCATACTGTAAGTTGCTTTTTTTACTCTATATGTTTTTAAGAACTACATATGTATCTGGCTAATTTAACTGTCAAGTAGTAATTGTTCCATATGTATGTCATATATGATATATAATCATATTACTGTATTTGTTCATTTCCCTATGCTCGACACTTTGGTTGTTTCCATTGTTTTGCTACTACAATGTAGGCATGAACAGTCTTGTACAAGTCTCCTGGGCAACAGTGCAAGTGTTTCCCTGGAGTCTCTGCCTAGAAGCAGAATTGCTGGGTGATTGAGTATTTACATGTACGCCATTATCAGGTATTGCCCTACAACCTGCCCACCTGTTTCACTAATTTACTCTCTTACCCATAAAGTATGAGAGTTTTTTTCCCCATCCCTTCCCAACACTTAGTATTGTCAGACTTTCAAATTGTTTGACAGTCTATGGGGGTAAAAAGAGGTATCCTGTAAGCCAGGTGCAGTGGCACTTGCCTGTAGTCGCAGCTACTCATGAGGCTGAGGCAAGAGGATCACTTTAGTTAAGGAGTTCAAGTTCAGCCTGGACAACATAGTGAGATCCTGTCTCTTAAGTAAAGAGAGAGAGAGAGAGAGAGGGGGGTGGGGGGAGAGAGAGAGAACTAGATAAGTATCTTGTATTTAATTTTTATTCCTCTAATTCTCTTAATATATTCAGTGGCTATACATTCTTGTATTTAATTTTTATTCCTCTAATTCTCTTAATATGTTCAGTGGCCATACATTCTTGATTTTTCTACTATGCATGAGCTATGCATATTCGTTTACCTCTCTTCTATTGGAGTTTTTAATCTCTAGCACATCAATTTGTTGGAGTTATTTATGTTCTGGAAAGTAATCCTTTGTAAGTGACATGTATTGCAAAATATCTCAGGATGTGGCTTATTTTCAACTTTGTTTACATGGGGTTTTGTTTTGTTTTGTAGTCATACACATAGAAGTTTAATTTTGTTGCAGCCCAATGTGTGACTAGAGTAGTGGTTCAGAATGTGGATTCTGAACCAGATGTCCAAGATTAGAATCCTGGCTCTACTACTTGTTGGCTGTGGGACCTCCAGCAACTTCCCTAGCATCTTTATACCTTGTTTGAATTATCTGTAAAATGGGAAAATATTACCTCTCACAAAAGTTTTGTCATGAAGATTAACTATAAATCAGTTAGAATACTGTCTGGTACAAAGTGGGAGCCATATAAGCATTGGCTATTAAAATGTGTGCTTTTAATATAATGTTTCCAAAGCCCTTTCCTAGCATCACTGATGTCTGTATATGTTTAAAGTTTTAATGTTATTTATGGTTGTTATAAATATGTTTTTCTCACAGTCACTGGGTTCTGGAACTTAATACATATCTAAATACATGTGGACTGAATTACATCTATATCGGTCTTTAGTTCTTTAGAGGTGATTTCAATTTCAAGAAATAACATTTCAGCAGTGAAAGCAAACTTTATTTCCTGAAATTGAACATGCATTTAAGTTACAACAGCTTCAAAAGTGACTTTTCTATTATATTAAATTGAATTATGTCATTGAGAGAAAATTTACCACAGGTGATTCCTAGACACCTGATATGATACTGTCTGAGACAGGAGTATAATCCATGTTTATTGACTAAATAAATAGTTTGTTTGCTCTTTTGAAAGCATCTACCTTAGACCAATTTTTAAGAGAAGGAATCAAATACATAAAATATGCAATTGCATAGAATCCCATGGCAGAGATATTAAAGTGGGCACTTAAAGGAAATAAAATCCAAACCAGCTTTCTCTTGGGACTTCTATTCTCTGTGATCAGTCATACTTTTAATGCATTTTAACTGTACTAAAGGAATCAGAGAAGCCATTGATGTGATTAATGCTTTTTGTCTGCTCAAAGGAAGGTGCCTGTACTTTAAGAGGATAGTTTCATATTCACTGCCAATGGTATTTTTTTTCAAATGTAATAAAAAAAAAATTTCTTTTTTTTTTTGGTGTGTCATAAAATTGAAACACTTTTGAAAGAGATGAACAGAAAAATAAAAATTATGTAATAGTGTGATGTGTAGCCCTACACAACAAATCACCCATTATTGAAGATGAACGGACACGTCCCAAAGGATGAACAAAAGCTATGACACTTTATTTATACTAGGGTTACCTGGAACGTTTTCTTCCAACTCTGTGCTGTGGAAATGGAAGATCAAGAAGCAAGAAATGCCTTGTTGACTCACATTTCTGTATTGGTCAGTGTGACATTTATTCTACAGAATCAAACAGCCCTCCAAATTCATTTTTAACACAACAATGGTTTATTTCTCACTGGTTTCTTTGTAGGTGGGCAAAAGTCTCCATTCCACATAGTTATGCAGGGACCCAGCTCCAGAGCATGAGGACCTCATGCCTGCCTTGCAGGCTTGGTCAGGAAGTAGCGCTGGTCACTTCCTCCCACAGGCTTTTGCATGATTTCATCTATGTGCAAGGGGGCTGGGCAGTGTGGTCTTCAGCATGCCTATAAGGAGAGGAGAGCTGGACTTTGCTGAGCCCTGAAATAATTTCTAGTGACCCCCTCACTCAAACTGCTTTATGGATGGTAACTTAAAAAAGTCTCCCTCCATAACTTTTGATTGTGAATTGGGAGTTTATGTTTAGGAGTTGGACAGATTAGTTTAAATCCCTACACTGAGTTCCTTTATGAACTGCATGGTCAAGTTATTCAACATTATTAAACCTGTTGACGTAAAACTTTTTGACATAAAAAATAGATTTGTGATTGTTGTGAATTAATAGGGCCCTGGTATAGTTACTTAGTAAATGGAAGGACTGGTAAAGGAATGCAGTAGTATAGAGATAGTAGCAAATCCCGGAGGATACAGCATTAGAACATTTTTACTGTATGCGTTTCCTGCAGCTGCCATAACAAATCAGCACAACTGGGTGGCTTAAAACAATAGAAATTTATTCTTTTACAGTTTACAGTTTTGGAGGCTCTGAGTACAAAATCAGGTTGTCAGCAGGGCTTTATTTCCTACAAAGTCTCAGGGAGGTTTCTTCCTTCCCTCTCTTGGGCTCTGATAGCTTTCGACATTCCTAGGCTCCTGCCTGCATCAGGCCAGTTTTGCCTCCCTCTTCAGGTGGTCTTCTCTGTGTCTTTGTCTCTCCTCTTCTGTCTTTTATAAGGACATTTTGTCAGTGGATTTAGGCCCCACCTAGATAATCCAGGATGACTTCATCTGAAGATCATTAACTACATCTCCAAAAATCCTTTTTCCAAATAAGTTACATTCACAGGTTCCGGGGTTTGGGTGTGAACAAATCTTTTGAGGGAGGATGCCTCCATTCAACCCACTACCAGTGTGAAAGTATTTTCTACCTCTATATAAATCCATGGCATAGAAACACAGAATATTTTTACCACCTTGAGAGTTTATACAATCTTAAAATATAGAAGAATAAAGTTGTAGAGCAGCTCTAAATTCATAGTGGCTCATTAATGAAAATAGTATCTAATGGTTTTCAAAGTTACCAGCATATAGGGATCATCATAAAAGCTTGTTAACACGATGCAAATTCCCAGCCTAACCCGTGGTCTTTCTGATCATTTAGGTCTCTGGTGGGTTCTAAATGGCATAAATTTAGAAGGGTTGTGGGGGATTTTGGCACAAGTAAGGATTTGGAAATATTCATAATCAGTATACCTGGGTTTTAGTCTAGCTTCTGGGAATGACCGATAAGGTTGATCTTTAAACATTAGTATTTTAATATTAATCTCCTTGCAAAATAATGATTAGTAGGCTTCCTAGAGGATTACAATAGCCAGCATGACCATGGTTCTGACTTATTGTGGTGATTCTTGAATTTTAAGATAGGACTGCCTTATATTAAATGTCACTTGTTAAGTAAACCTGTCCCATAATTTTAAAAATATTGATTTAGGGTTACATTTCTATTTTAAGGATTAAACTTTATAGCTAGACTTTACTGTTATATAATGTTGCTTCTTTTGGTACAAGAAAGAGTTTCATTGGACCGAATTTGTACTGTTATTTCATGTATCAATGTCTACAGTTCTCATAGTTGTAAAACTATTTTCCAGTTTGCTAATATGGATTGGCTGAGGAGCAAGATACTCTATAAAAGTCACATGTCTCTTAAGGGACTACTCACGTATTCATTTACATCAAGTGTGGCTGTTCTGAACATTGATTTATACCAGAATTCCCTTTTCCCCTGTAAATGTATTCAGAAGCCCCCTCTGCGATACAGATTAAAGGTCTAAAATCCACTTTCGGTTGTGAAACTGATGAGCTATTCATAGAAGCTGCTTGATCAGAGTAAAAGATCTAGTGACATAAGTGTAGAAAATCATTCTCAAAATGATGTCTGTCAGTAATTGGCATCTAGATCTCTCACCAATTATTGCTATATAAAAAGAAAGCATGTAGGAAGTGTTTGCATAAACAATGAAAGAGTTCTTCATATTTACAAACTTCAAATTTATTTATATTATATATTTTGTATTTAATAAATCATTCAAAATAAATCTATGTTGCCTACATAGAGATACTCTATACCATATCTTTGGCATATGTATATGAACAACCTTTCTATCTGGATCATTTTATAAGATGTATTGTTAAGTGATATTTGGGGAAATGTACATTCAGTTGGTGGGATAATTTTTAAATTACTTAATTTAAACTATAATAATCAATTGAAAAGAAATGTTTATATGATATGCCTAAATAGAGGTATAGATATCTTCTTTATAATAAAAAGGAGATAGCTATTTCTTTATTCGGCTATCTTACAAAGTCTACATGACACTATTCTAAGTTGTATTTTAAAATAACTAAAACTTAGTAAAACTGCAGTATGTAGAAGCCATTGTAAGGAATGAGTCTAATAGGTTGGGCTTTGTAAAAAATGAGCTGTTCTTCTGAAAATCACTGAACAATGTCCATTTATAAAATGCTCATACCTGTGAATCAAAAGGGATATACAGTATATGGATTAAATATTAAGATTGTATCAAAATGAGATTCCTTTTCCCAGTGTGAAATTAAAGGAAATGCCATGGAGCCACCATTACTACCCTATTGTACCTTTGTGTCTGATAGTTTAGAGTCCTTTCTTTTCTAATCAATGAGTTATATCTGTGTGTTCTCTTTTTTACAGTTCAGCAGAAGAGCAGTTTCATTGGCAATCACAAGGTAATGTATATCTTCTAGGTGAACACTTATACCTGATTCTACATGTATCTCTACTGACTAATTTTCTTATGAACTTTAAAATGAGACTTATAAAAGTGAATATAGAAACATCATGATAGTAAAACTTAAATGAAGTTGTTATGACAGATTATAATTATTGGTAGTTAAGTCCTCTTAATTCTCTAGTAACTTCATGTTCTTCCAAGATACATGGAATTGGCTGCTCTTTGCTTTAATGCTGGGTGACAATGGATTACAATGTGATATCTAATGAGAACTTCATAGAGGTAATATATTTGGCTAGGATATTTTCAATTATTAAGTGATAAATTAAAGCTTGAATATTAATACGTCATGTGTTTGTTCATCATTTTAAAAAATTTCATTTCAGATGGTCAAAAAGATATTGAAGATGAACTTACAACAGGTCTTGAGCTGGTGGACTCCTGCATTAGATCACTACAGGAATCAGGAATACTTGACCCACAGGATTATTCCACAAGTGAAAGTAAGTCACATGGCAATCATGTTTGAAGACAGGTGAAATATAGGAGTATTATGCCATTATTTTTTTCTAATATAATTAATATCATGAGTAATATCTAATTAGTACTTCAAGATACTTTTACTTTTGTTTTATCCATTTCACTCCACTTCCATCCCACACGACCTCCTCAACTCACTTTAGATTATAAACTCTCTGAAATCAGTAATTACTGACATACTGGTGATTTCCACAAAATCTCTCATATCCTCTTCAACATCTAGACTAGCACATATTATGAACTCATTGTATATTTTTTAATCAACACAGTATTTGCCTTAAAATTAAGTGTCGATACTTACTCATACAGAAAATTGTTGGTAGAGATCTTAAAAAGCAGCAACCATATAACAAAATAGAAAAAAGTTGATGAACCATATATAGTATTAAATATTTAATACTATGCTAGAATACTATGCAGTAACTCCTTACATTTCTACATTTGACCATCTTGCATTGCTTTGCTAAATATTAATTCCAATCAAATATTTAAAGATTACTTTATCTTCATTTAATTATATATTTTTCAACCAGAGTGGTTGAGACTTAGAAATAAAAAGTGTTAGGAGTTGAAATGAGCCTCTTTTTAATAAATCATAAAATTCTCTTGGCTTATTTTAATAAAATCCCATACAAAAGGCTAAAAATTAAGTCATTAAAATAGACATTACCCTGGTAATTTCTACATCAAAAGTCAGTGAAGCATTTTAGTCCTTAATTTAAAAAAGTAAAATTTCCTCCAGTACCCATCATGGTTTGCCATATAAAAGGAAGACATAAGAATAAGATAGTATACTGATCTTGAAAACCATTTAATTTACATATTAGCTCATTTTCTCTATAATCTTTATAATACCATTTCTCTTAGGATAACATCATTGTGAATATCCAGATTTATTCATACCCATTTGCATCCCCTCAATAAAACTCCTAAAGTAAAAAGCATGGTTGGTATTAGCCTCCTTCTGTGTATTTTATATTTTAAAATATGTAAGTGTTACCTCTTCTCCCTCAGAGTCATTATATATGTTTCTCTTGTAGAGGTAGTTAGAATACATTTAATTAATATTTGAGACACATGTACTCATCTTATTAGAGAGGAAGGAAAACAGAGATACGATTCTGTGTCTTGCAGGGAATGGGGAAAGGATAGTGGATATCTCACTATTTTATAGAATAATAAAGTAATGCACTTGATTATAAGCTTAGGAGGAGGGATAACCTTTAATAAATGGAAAGTACAGAATAAAAGGAATAGAAGATAAGAGGTAGGCAAATTAAAATAAAAGAGATAAGTATATCAATCTGACTCTACATATAAGCATGCTGAGTTCTCCTGTGAATAGTATAAAAATTGAAAGTTGTAGTAAACAAAGATAAAATAGTTATATGATCTCTATCAGAAACACACATATTAATGAAATAAATGTTGAAATTAAAAGAATAATCAAACCAAATACAATAAATGCAAAGAGTGGGATTAGAAGAATAATTTCAGATAAGGTAGAATTTAATAGAGAAGCACTAAGCAGTTTCAAAGAATGGAATTATAGAGTGAAACTGTGTTGACTTATAAAGATGTGAAAAACTCATACTAAAATATAATGACCATGTGTGCACCAAATAACATAGCATCTAGATGTTAAAACAAAAATTATTCAAAATGTAAGAAGTTGATGAAAAATATCATTGTGAATATTTCAATCCACATTTCTCAGAATCAGACAGAATCCAGAAGAAAAACCCAAAGAAAGTTGGAATAAAAAAATTAACAAATCGATGTATTAAATGAATTGTATAAATGTTATATGTTGAATGATAATATATATTTGTTATATATGTCCAGGAAAAATTAAGAAAAATTGACCAGGTACTGGAAGATAAAAGCAATCAAAAAATTAAAAAGTAAAGAAGGTCATATTCTTTGATAATAATCCACCAAAATTAAAAGTAAATGATAAAATAATAAGCAAAAATATAATAATATTAAAACTAAGAAACATACTTCTGGATATCTACTAAATCAAAACAGAAGCAAAAAAGAAAATTACATATTGTTCAGAAAGCAAATAAAACAGGAACATTTTATAATGAAAACGAGTATGAAAAACACTACATTCAGAGAAAATCTTAACTTCATTATTAAAAATAAAAGACAAAATAAAGAATGTTGTACTTATTGTGGGGAAATCTTAGTAAGAGCTAAATAAACAACAAGCAACTAAGAATATGGAAGTGATAGAAGACTGCAGAGATAAATTAATAGGAAATAAGAGTAGAAGAGATAAATAAATAAAATGGATAAATATATAATTTGTATTAGTCTAAGTCAAATAATAATACTGAGCATTCCTAGTTGAGAAACTCTGCTACATACAAGGAAAATGGAAAGAATGTTTAGTATTCACTTCTGTTTTCCTGCAATATGTGTTCAAAAATTACCTACAAATGGTGTATCTTTATTAAAGGAATGTTCTCCAGTAGGGTTTTTCCAAATATATTTGGTAACTGCCAAATTTTTATTTTTCAGAAAGGTTAGTCACTTTATATTATATATATGTTGAATTATCTTATTGAAGACTCCTGTGATATTAGTTGGTTTTTTCTTTTTGAAAGCTCCTTCATCCTGCTTTGAAATATACAAAAAGAAATAGGTGATGAAAGTACCACTGAAAAGTGTGCCCAACAATTCTGAAGCACATTGAAAAGAGAATGTTATGATCCTTCTGAGATGTTTGCTCTTAACATTTTCAGAGCCACTCTGAAACAGAACTAACTGAGTCAAGTTTAGGGAAGTACTTTTAACTTATTGGGTAGATAATTATCATTTTGGGGATCAGTATTGCTCATTTTAAATTTTCAAAGGATCATAAAAATAAAAATCTCCATTGCTATATGTATTTATACTAATTGGTTTCCAAACAGAATATAGATCATACTCAAAAGAGTTTAACCAAAGAGGATTTAATTAAGGGAGTTTTTACAAAGGAGCGGGCGAGATTAAGGAAACAGGGTATCTTGAGGTTCTCAGGAAGTAGCAACAGGCAGACAGCAGCCCTTACCACCATTATACCTGAAGGAAAATGGCGGAACCAGTACCAGCAGGGTCAGACAGCATGCTAGGAATAAATACCCTCCTCTTGCTCCTGTTATCCTTCCCCTGCCTCCCACTGGCCAAACCCAACCAGCAGCCAAGGGCAAGGCACCTTGTCTATGTGGAGGATGGGCAGAGAATGAACATAGGGGACAAAAGAATAATCAGCACAACATTCTACTAAATAGCAGAACAATGTACTGTGTTTATATGTCCTTGATACAGAAACTTAGCAAATAGATATGTAGTGGCTCTTTGATGCATTTCATCCAATTAGGAAAAGCCCATCAGATTCTTCTAGTCCCTTGTGATTATTCAATCAATGGATTCATTAGCTAGAACCACCATGAACTAGCTAATGCTAAATTGGACCTGGCACCCTGCCCTTGAGAACCAGTTCCTTAATTCTCACTCAAAAGGGACGAAAACAATGCTAAATACTGTCTAAATCCAGCCTGAAAAAGTTCTAAAACAGAAAGCAATCTCAACCCCTAAGCACATAGTACTTAATTTGTTGTATTTAAAGCTTTTGGCTATTTTTCTTTCCAAGATCTGATTAAAATAAAATTTGAATCATAGTAACCCAGTCTTTTGACCCCAGGGGCAAGTAGTAACTGCTCTCTCATGCTGACTTTATAGTGTCACACAGTTACCAATGTTTCCAATATTTTGTATTTTAAGAAGTGCTATCTTAGACAGTTTGTAAATCACGTGGACAACCTTTGCCACCCGGCTGCATTTTTGTGACTACAGGCTGTACAATTTCAATTCAAACAAATATGTGTCACTAGGAGTCACTAGGAGAATTACATCAGAGATTGCTGTTGCTTTACTGAAATAAAACAAAACAAAACAACAGCAACAAAAACAATTTACTGACAGACGCTTGAGGACATTAGCTTCTCACATAATGCATAGCGTGGCTTGAACTGCCTTAGACTAAGTACTTTATTTAATCCGTGTATCCTTGGAGATATAAATTCAGAAATAAAGGGTGATTATATTTTGGCCAATAATTAACAAAATATTATCAAAGTCAGAAATAGAAAGGACAACTTGAAAGAAAATAACTGATGTATTTAACCAAAGATTGTTATTTGTTTAAATATTATATTTTGAAATAGTTATATCTTTCTGTAATATATTAACAAATAAAAATTCTATCATATTGTAGAAAATTTTACCATTCAGTTGGAAGAAAATCTTAGGAGTTAACATATTCTGAATGTTATGGTAAAAAACGTGCATGCTATATTCTGAGTTTTCAAATCAGAATCAGAATACATTCACAATGTCAGGAATCAATCATATAGGTTACCATTCTTAGCAGGTGGAATCCAAATAGAATAATCATATGTAGTTTGACAGAGGTGAATATATTATTCAGTGTTGACTTATAGTCTGTCATTTTCATTTAATTACTGTGAATACACTTAATTCACAAGAGAATCTTTAAGAAATCAGGTTATTAAAATGCTATAAAATATAATTCTATATATTCTTCTGCAATAGTAATAACAAAAGGTGAGAAGCATCCTTGTGAAGTGAATGTTTTCATAATTCCTGGAAGGCACAACACCAAAAAATGCAGAAAGGGTCTAGGAATGTAAGATTTTCATAAAAATTATAGTAATCAAAATGATAAAACTATGAATCAAATTTGCTCAAATCATAAAAGTCATGGTCAGAAAAAGGGCCGGTTTGTTTGTTTTGCTTTCTATTATGGTGAAAACCAGGTCCTCAGATATACCCAACAAGGTGGAAAACCCTCTCTCTCTCTCTTCACAACTGACCAAGAACTGTCACCTGGTCTTGGAGACCTCACATCCAGGAAATTTATCTGAATTAGCTTAACTCATCTTGAGATGGTTCATTCCCTGTGAAATCACTTTATCATATGCTCTTTGGTCCAAGTTTTAAAAATACAAACAAGACATTCTCCTTTCCAAAAGTTTGTCATGGTATTCAGGTCTAAAGGTAATGATGCTGCAGGCATCCATGTGATTCCTTCTGAAATTCACTTACACTCACTTCCCCTACTGCCTGTAGTGTATGGGGCTGGTGGGAACTCAGCAGAGGCAAAAATGGAAGGTGTGAGCAAAAGCCGAAAGAACACACACAGGTGGCTCACAGGGACGAAGCACATCCTCTAGGAAACTATTATAATTATAATAGAATTATATAATTATCTTTTCTTCTAGATACCACATCTACCTGCTTTTCAGCTCATATTCAATTTCTTTTTCTTGGATTTAATTTAGATTTCCTTCTATCACATAGACATTTAAGAAGTATGTTATACGTTCTCCAAAGAGGTCACCAGCTGAGAGGTAAACCTAAGAATTGAAGAGATAGGGAAAGGCATAAAGGAAGAAGAAGTCTATATCCATTCCCTAAACAAGCGAAAAGAAGGTTAATTTCTCATTCCACACATCATTCTCACCTGAGTTATCAGGATCTCCTGGAATTAAGCATACCAAGTGTAGAGCCTGGTGGAAATTTGTTGGTTTTGAAATTGTCAAGGCATTGTAGGTGCCCAAAACATACAGATAAGGATCCTGTGAAAGCTAGTAAAAGTGAGGACAGTGTCAGAGCTGGCACAGGTATGAGAAAAAGCATAGAGGCTGCAAGCCCTGGTGAGAAACCCTTAGACAAAGCAGATTTCTCCCTGGGAGGCAGTGGAAGGAGAGGGCTGTTCAGCTGACACCTTACAGAGATATCTGTGGACTTCCTCCAAAGCTTAAAATATATTGAAACTGGACACTGGTCAAATAATAAGTCACTTTGATAGCAAGTGATGTAACCAGCTCTTAATGTAGTGGGTTGTTATCATTGTAGGAAGGTAGGTGTTCTAGTCATTCATTTGGTTAAACATCTGCATTAAGCACTTATTAACACTCAACACAAAGAGTCCCAGTCCCTGTCCTCATGGCATTTACATTCTAATCAGAAAAGGCTGAAATCAACTTTCTAAACCCTGTAAAATCAGGTAGATAATGGCTTTGAGAAAGGACAAAGCCAGGTCGAGAATAGAGTAGGGCAGCTTTTCTCCAAGTGGACTTGGGAATTCTGAGGGGTGCCCAGAACCACTGAAGGGGGCCTTGAAAGTCAAATGTCCTTCACAATGATACAGAGAGATACTTACCTCACCGTGCTTTTTCTCACATGAATTCAGTGGAGTTTTCCAGAGACTACCTGGCAAGTGATAGCATCATTGGTCTGACAGCTCAAGGAACATGTGCTGTATATTCATCTGTTTGAAATATTTCCAATAAACAGCATTATCTATGGCCCATGAAAAATAAGCATTCTTTGGAGTCCTCAATAATTTTTGAGAACATATAAGTGTTATGAAACTGGAAAGTTTGAGAACCACTAGAACAGAGAATGATCAAAGGGCAGGAAATTCTCCATAGGGAGAAGATATTTAATCAGAGACCTAAATAAAATGCACAAGTAAGTGGTGCAGGTATCTGAGGAAGAGTTTGTGATTTGTGGCAAATCAACAACTGATTCTTCAAGCTAGTATGATACATAAAATTGTAGTGTTTTCTGAATTTAGCTTTTCAGTTTTGTTTTCTTAGAACTGATTTGTATGAATTTTCTATTTCTTTTAATAATTATTGATAGTGAGAAATATGAATATATCCTTTTTAGACTGTTACTTTATAAAGAAACATGTAATGTTCATCTTCTGTTTGAGCTACATTAATTTTTAATGGTAAATAATATAAACTTTATAAGCTAATAGTTGGGAACTGGAATGAGCTATAAAAAATAGCATTCTGTAATTATAATAGCATGTACAACCCCATGCACAATGAAATCCTTTAGTTATACATTTCAAACTAAAGGTATACATTTGAAAATTTTTTTGTGACAAATGTCATTTTACTCATCTCTTCCACATACACAGATGTAAAGAAACAGAATGAGTTGTTGTGTAGCATGTGAACACTTTATCAGTCATAATTTATCCATCCACAGTAGTCAAACTTGAAAAAGCATACCAATTAAGCCAATAACATTGGTTGGATCTAAATGCGTTTAAAAATTAAATGGGTACTTTTATATTCCTGGGACCATTAAAGTTTTAATTTTCACATAAAGTATTACACATTGAAAGCAACTGACTAGATAAAATAGATATTCTGGAGATAGAAGCTTAGAAATGGCATTTAAAAACACACCTGTCCATATAACAGCCACATCAACTCTAAGCTTCCTTGTATAACAAGCCCCTTGGGCTCTTTCCCTCGGTTAATTTTTGGAATGGTAGATGGGTTGAACCACTGTTTCCAGGGAACCTCCTCAATGAAACTCCTCCAAATGAGCTCTATAAGTTACTAATGAAAATCAGGAGAAAACAACCAGTTTATCACCAGTAGCCACCTCTTAGTCTAAGTTTGGAAATTGACAAGTTCTTCCAGAACCCATAAAGAAGCAACTGCTGCTATAAATGAAACTGATTAGCAGTGCAATTTAAACAAAGTCAGTATTTTTATGCTGGAGAGTTAATTTGTAGTTAGATGTGAGAAAAGTGCTCTGAACCCATTTATTAATAAATCAGTCCAATAATCTTAGAAATAATCAATTTTTCTCATTGATTTTTATAATCTATAACAGCCCTTTTGTACATAATTTCCACCACTTGTTTCATTTATTCTTACCTAATACTGTCTATAAAAATATTTCCCCTTTTCTCTTTGATATTGCTCTAAGAATTTGTTCTCATTTAAAAGCAAATAATAATTACCCTTCAATTTTTTTAATTCTATAAAAATTGAATAGCAAAGTGATGGAAATAAATGCAAATTCTCTGTCAGATATGGTATGATTATTTTTCATGGCCTACATATAAATAAGTTTTAAATAATTTTGAAAGAGTCCATGTAGCCTAAGAGTAAATAATGTTTTTGTACTTTCTGACATAAATTTAAACAAAGCATCCACTGTGAAGTGTCCAGTCCTAAACTTGTCCATTTCAATTTGTGTGTTTATTATTCTTTAGAATTGTCCTGAATTAACAGCTTCACAAAACATTCCTTGGGCTCTGTTCAAGACATTGCTTAGTTCTATTATCTGGAAATTATTCAAGACTGAGAAAGATTGCTTTTTAGGTTCTGTTTGAGCCAACAGTAAAATCAAGCCCAGATTCTTTTCTAAGGACAAAAAAAAAAATCCCAATGAAGATTTTATTATTATATTATCAGACCATGTAGCTAGGCACTTAGATAATTCGAAGATAATAATAATAATAATTGATATTTTTATAGAAGTTATTTTTCAAGCTTTCACATCCTTTATCTCATTAGGTGCTCAAATTTGGAGAGATTATTGTAGAGACAGAATAATGAAGTGTGGTTAAGAACAAACAGTCTGAAGCCAGACTGGTATTTTTGAATTCCATGCTCACTACTATCTGCGAGGTCTCAGTGGAAACTTCTGTTTCCTCAGTTTCCTCAGCGAAGATGATAGTACCTTCCTTACTGGGATGTAACTGAAATTCAGTGGGTTAATAGACGTAAACTGCTCAGGACAGTCCCTGGAACTTAGTGAGTACTCAATAAAGGTCACCTGGTTTTACTATCACTGTTGTCATCAGCATTGTTGTCATCATCATCTACGGTTACATAAATAGGAAGACTAGAGCCCAGGTCTGCCAACTTCTAGTCCTGGATTTTTCTCAAGCCACACCCAGATACTCCGTTAGTGTAGTGACTTAAATAACAATTTGAATATGCCACACTGTAGCCCTCTGGCCTCTTCTGTATTATTACAAAGTATGTATTTTAATTAAGGTTTATTGTATTCTGGGGCAGATATTCAGCTAAAGCAGGCAAGAATTAGCAATTCCAAATAAAGTGTCTTTAAACCTGTGTAAACAGAACAAGTGCACGTGCTCATGGAAACTCTAAAATATCTAGTTAATTCGATCAGAGGAAACTGACTATATTGTAGTGTTTATATTGATATGACCTATAAGTGGGCCTGAATGCAGAAAGTTAGCATTTTAACCTCTACATCTGCTGAGGGTGACTTTGTCCCACTAAAGGAGACAGTGAGCCTTCCTTAGCCAGCACCTGGAATCTCTAAGCAACAGTTCCTCGGAGAAGTACCATACATAATCTGAGGCGTGAAGATTTCTCCTGCAAACAAGTAGACTTCTATTTACAGAAGACTTTTTCAACCTTAAAATATCGATGTGTATATATGACTTAAATAAATTGTACTTTGATGTTAAACAACAACTACTCTTGGACTTAGAGACAGAAGGCCAGGATCTGAGTTTCATCTTCGTATTACCAAGTATTTGACATTGGCTGATAGTTTAACCTCTCTGTGCCTCTGTTTATACTTCTAGGAATAATGAAAATGACACAAAAATAATTTTCTTCACAGGTTACTATGTGGTCTCTAACCAATTCGCGCATTTGGAAACATACTGAGATGTTGGTATTATGCTCAGGATCCTTTGCTTCATGTATCTTCTTAGGATTAATAGGGTCAACTTGGTAGTTACCCTGATCCCACTAAGGACAAAGGACTGTCTTGAGCATTATCAGTTGACCAGGAAATGGCTTCAATTCCTCTTCCTGGCCTACAGGAGTGAATCATTTTGAACAGACGCTTAAGGTCAGATTTGGGGACTGTCCTATGATGGAGAAGGTCCAGAATGGTCAAAAAAGTCATGTCAGTGTTTTGAAGGCAAACCAGAGCATGGCTTCTGCATTCTGTGGCCAAGAAGAACATTATGATGCACTGTTGCTCATAGCTTAGGTTTCTTCTGGAGCAATTAATTGCACTTAAGACAACATTCCATTTCCCCAGGTGGAATTTTAGGACGCAGCAGCTTCCTCTCCACTGCCCCCCACCACCACTTCTTCCCCTATCACCCCTGTCCTTTCGCTCATATACTCCAAGTCCTCAGGACTGCAGCCTAATTTTACCTCTAGTCCAAGCAAGACTTTATGTGAAGTCAAAAATTCTGGAGAAAATCATAATTTCTCCAAAAGCCCAAAACTATAAATGCTTTTTAAATCTTTGGCAAATTTGGATTTTCTACCTCAATGCACAGTATTGTTAACAGAGCTAATGGAGAGTTAGTTATATGTAAATTTTACTTTCATTATAAAGTAATTAAGTATTGTCCTATAATTTTAACCTTTTTCATATTTTCGTATATCTCTGCCCTTTAAAATTGCAATGAATAAATGATGCTGATTTGAAACCTAGTGAGCAGTGGAAAAAATAATTCTAAAATGCATACAAAGCCTTTGGCTATTGTCCTGTTTTGTCCTTGCTGGGTGATATGTCGGTGTTGTAATATTATTATATATGTAGCTCACTGTTGCAATTACTTTTGTCAGAGTTCATCTCGGTTTCATTGCTTGAGATGTATGAACAGAATGATGAGATAGAGAATTTTGGTTTGTTTTCACTGAGTATTGATCAAATACATGACTGATTCTATAAAAGATCAGCAGATTTGATTATGCCATGACATATATTCCAGGAGCAAATAAATCATATTTTTAATTGAAATTCTTTTGAAAAGAGACTTTACATTGTCACTTAAAGATCCTGCACAGACAGCATTTGTAGGTTTCTGAGGATAATTGTGTGAATCTATTCATAATCTATAAAATGATTTAACTTGATAACTGTTAATACATACTCAAGAACTTTTACCAGAGTAAATTCAATCTCTTTGAAAGACAGATATTTAGGATATGCAGCTATTTCAGTCTTTAGATTATGCTAAACTATTTATATCCAATTAAAGATTTATTTATTTACATATTTATTAATGTTTTCATTCCCATTGATACTTCCAAATGTCTGTGTGCTTTCGTTGTATCTGCTTTACCCTCAGGGCCCTTGAGATGCATTTCATAGGGGAGGCGAGTGTGGCCAGTTTACGCCATTATGTCCAGGTAGACTGTCCTAAAAAGAAAGAGCCAAAGAAAGCCTCAGAGGGCATCACCCACTGTCAGGCAGGATGGGGACCACCAACTGAAAGGGCCTTTGCTGTTCTACCATGGCTCACTCTTCTTCATTAAGCTGTGACCTTCAGTAGGGGCCAAGGGGAGGGCCCTTGGCCACAGTCATCACTGTCTTCCCAGTACCAATCTCCTTCTCCTCCTTAGGGTTAGTCTCCATTTGCCCACCACCCATCCCCCATCAGAGTCTCCTCCCTGTCCTTTCAAAGACTCTTCCGTGTCTCAGCCTGCCCTTTGCCGGGGCCTCAGAGACTACCCCTTGACACTGCTGTGCCTGACAGCTTCCCTAGCAACAATGGGGACAATATGTTCCTGGCATCCAGAATGAAACTCTGAATGTATCTCCTCACACAGACACCATATATCTGGTGACTAGGTCTATAATACCATCAGTATGGATTAAATGATTTTTTTCACAGGCTATTGGAAACTCTACCATCTGATATACACAATACAGTTTTCTCGGGACTAAATTTTCTAAATTAAAAGAAAAAGGATTACAGTTGCACTTTAGTTATGCCCTCATAATGATGTTGGGGCTGGACAGAAATGCTCTTATTAAATATTTCCCTGCTTAACTTTTTTCCAGAAGTTGTATAGATTCCACAGTGCCAAGCTTTACCTGTACTAGTTAATTGGCTTATTATTCAATATCCAGTGATGAAAAAGTATCTTCATGTTGTTTACAAGTTCCATCAGAGAATCAAAGGGAAGGGGAAGGTTTTAAATGGCAAAGGTTACGTGAACCGGTGCTGCTTAAAAGACGATATATTGTTTTTTATGCAAAAGTGATCCATGTCATGTTAAATCTAAGAGTCTCATTTGAAATATAAAGCCATAGTAAGTCTATTTTAAAAAAGAAAATCATTTGAACTTGACTTTTTTTCACAATTATTAGAAATGGTACTATTGTCTAAAATAGCCAAGGGGGGGCTCAAGGATGGTTTAATGGTTATACTGTAGTCTATGTGTGTATTATTATTATGCTCCAACAAAAAAATAAATGGCTTGTACAGTGGTACTAAGAGAGAGGAGGAAACTTGTACTGCCAAGTTTCTGCCCCCCTAACACACTCTTCTTCCCCCAGTCCCCTCTCAAACACACATAATGGAAAGTATTATAGCAGGTACATTTACACTCCTCTATACTTCTTTTGATTCTCAAATGAGTATTAAATTTGATTAAAGAAAATTTACTTAAAAATAAAATGGGTAAACTCTTGCAAGGATCCCATCTAAGTAGAATGGAAGAAAATAAAACACAGTTTCATATGCAAAGTATAATTCAATTATAAGGCCAGGGCCTGATTCTCCATCCCTTGTAATATCAGCCACATTAGCAGCATGGATTTTAACACCGTACCTTCTCTTTGTTCTCCTACTGTGCATTGCTCTGATGGCAAAGGTAACTAGTCATCAGGGATTATGTGAGATGAAGGTAAATTCTACATTGTATGAAGAACTATTAATATCTTAAACACTCTCTACCCTTCAGGCCCTGAGGTATTGCATCACTATTTGTACAATAGAATTTGTCACTGATTGGAAGGTTTTGAGTGTTTTAGCATCTCTATTGTTAAGTAGGAGATATAATTATATTAATGCAATTAACATGTACCAAAAGGTAGACTTTTAAATTATTTCAAATGTTTCTGATATTGTCTGATCCAAAAATAACTATTTGATTAACTAATTTGTCTCATAAGAAACGTCTCTATGTAGGTCAGGATGAGATCATTTGAAAAATCTACTCCTTTGAGAACTTTTGAACCACCAAAAAAATAGAATCTCATTTGAGAGCTGGAGTCGAATTATATGGTCATTTTAGTTCTCAGAATTCAAAGCATAGATGGCTGGAATCATGTGCATGTGATAATTCTAGGCTACTCTCAATAAATAATACATGTCATTTCTGCTTCACTGAGACTGTCACTGACTGCTCTAAATGACTTTCAATGCAGGGCCCAGCCTGCTCTCCCAGAGTGCACTTCAGCTCAATTCCAAACCTGAAGGGTCTTTCCAGTATCCGGCCAGCTACCATAGCAACCAGACCCTGGCCCTGGGTGAAACCACCCCTTCGCAGCTCCCGGCCCGAGGCACACAAGCCCGAGCTTCGGGTCAGAGCTTCAGCCAGGTAGGTGCCATTTGCTGTGTTGTGCTGGTGGCCCCAAGGAAGCAGGTGGGAACAGGGGTGTGTAATGGATGTGGGATCCAGGCTGTCTTTTTGTAGGCGTGTCCCACAACTTACCAAAGATGCCCTTCAGTGCTGTGAATGAAAGAAAGGGATAATAAAAGGGATAGAGTAATACTGAATGAAGCATTTTCTTTAGTAAAAGCTAACAGTTTTTTATGCTGTATCTATCTTGCATATATTTATCTGTGTGATTATGCAAATGTGCATCTAGTTATTCTCTTTGTGTCTATATATGATATATATATTACATACATTCTGAGTTTGTGAGTGTACCTGGAAAAATACTGAATATTTTGTCTCATCAAAAAAAGCATGCAATGCTTTGGAGTTAATCATATAAAGGAACATAGTATACATGTATAATGAGGTATACAGAAGTGTTCTGAAAATACTTGTGATTAGTTTAGGAATAGTTACACTTTGTCAAATCTGTTTTTTAAATGTGCCCTTAATTGTTTCTTTAAGGCATGTGCTTGTTCTTATAGTTTCACGGCACAGATTTATTTGCTGCAGTTAAAATTAACTCTTGGTAACAAAGAAGCAGCTACTAACCTGGAAATGATTTTTTTCAAGAAAGGAGAGAGAGAGAGAAAGAGAATGCTACTATTTTGGTTTTTATAACTTTGGAGTATAAGATATATCTGATCCACCCACCAGAGTTAATATACTGGACAGCTATCTTGTTTTGAGAAATTTAAAACTTATTTTCAGCAACATAGGCCCTTTTAAACTCTGTGGTTTTGCCCTTGGAATGAAGAACCAGCAACCTCCAAACTACCCTTTCAGCTGATGAGGCTGGTTGCATCTCTCACGCATATATTGGGCACTGCCTCTGCCAGGGACCCTTCCTCTGCCAAGCTACCCAACACTGGCTCCTGTAACCCCCAGACCCATCTCTGTTACTAATTTATTGTTGTTATTCATCCATGTGTCTTTTCAACTCAGCTGAAAGCTACTTGAGGGCAGGGCCCTTTCATCTTTGCATCAGTAGCACCTAGCAGGCCACATGGCCCCACGACATGAATGCAGAGAGGCGAAAGGCAAGGAGAGTGAGAACAGCCTGTGCAAGTGCCACAACATGCCATGTAGGTGGCAAGGATGTTATTGACACATACGCTGAAAAGTTTCATTGCATTTCAATTATTAAAGTTCAATTATTGTCCCAGCATATTTTAAAAATCTGGACAAGGGCAATACCTTTGTCCATCAATGGCTTTGTAACTTTTACCTTCTCATGATGCCAAGCTATTAGAATTTGGATAAAAGGAAGTAATAAAACATTCCACTGAGATGAAGGGCCTGTTCCTTTGCCTCATATTAAAAGTCTGCTTTAAAGTTTATTCAGAAAGGGTTACTAAGTTGTACAGATATCAAAGCTACGTATTTGAAGTCACCAGAGTTATAGTTTGAAGATATCGATAAATGTGAATGTTCAAGGATATAACTTACATTTGAGGCAAAGGTTCCTGGTAGACTCACTTACCTGGCAGGTGCACAGGATGAACAAGTCTGAATATGCAAACCAATAGTAGTTGAAATGTTCTCCTAAGGCACCCTACTAACAGAATGGAGACCATTGTTGAATATCTGAACTTGTATTTATTTCGTTTAGTGGTGGATATAGGTACCAAGATTTACTTCAGCTGTGTGCTGTAGTACCAAAGGCATGTTTTATTGTATATCCCGAAGGATCTGTGACTTCAACATAAAGTCAGAGAAACGCTGAACAAGTAAACCAGCATTTTCATTCCACATTTAGTGTTATACCCTTGAAAGTAGGGAGGCCACATCCCAGTCCAGTAGTGTCTCCTTTCTTCAGATTATCTTCAGAACCCCTCTACTTAAGTGGCTTTTCAAAGCCTGTGATATCTTCTCTTCAATATTCTGAATAGTTTTAAACCTCATTCCTTCAAGACTGGATTAATTTTTAGAATATCCTGCAATCATCGAGTGCTACCAGGCCTAGTAAAATCCAAATTGTGGCTAACAGATGCCAGGCCAAGTGGGTAAGGTCAATAATCCATCAACACAAAAACATTCCATTTTATTTTTAGTCTATAAATAATGTGTACTTATAAAGTAAAGCAAATGCTTTCTGTTTGGCTCATAAATCATGTCTGAATGTAGTTTCAAAGAAGTATCATCAATGTTCAAAGATTCTAAAAAAAACCTGTAGTTTATTCAACATAATAGATATTTACTGAATGATCATCACCAGGATCCATGATAAGCCCCGGTGATACGTACATAACCTGCATGGCCCCATTGTATCAGTCCGAAAGGAAAATTACAGGTAACAAAAATTGCCATAAAATATTAGTTCTCTGGTGTTACCAGAACTAAAATCCTTGAGAGTCATTTTCCTTGGCCTGTAGGATGAGTTCATGGGTCTGGTCCAGAGGGAAGAGTGCGTACCACCCTCCCTATGGGACCTCAGTGCCATTCCAGGAAGTGACAGGAGCTGATTGATAGTCCTCCTTTCCCCCACCCCCAGCAATCTGTTGGGCTGTGCTGCAAGCCCCCACCCAGCCTCTGAACAGGCTGTGTAGATTACCTTCCAGAGCGCCCTTCTTTCTCCAGGTCACCCTTGGCCTTTGTGTTGGCTCTTGTGGGGTGCCCCATTCAAAACAGAGCTGTTCTTTCAGTTACATTTGTATATTTCGGGGTTATTCTTTGATGCACTCAGGATGTTTATTGTGTGCCCGTTGGCGCCGTGAGCCTATATGTTCGAGATGGGATAATACAGAAAACAGGCATGATCTTAGTCTTCAGGGAGCTTATGTTCCAGCAGCAGGGATGGGGACTCAGAAAATCAACACAGTAAATATGAAGTTGCACAGTATATTAGAAGGTGATGGTTTCTATGGGAAAGAAATGGATACAGAATAGGGTAAGCAAGATCCAAAGTTGAGGACAATGTGCAGCACCGTAGGAATATCGTGGAGGAGGAGCTGTTTGGGCAAAGACATGGAGGAGAAGAAGGAGGGAGCTACATGGCTGTTGGAAATAGCAAATACAGTGGCCCCTGGGTGGGGCAGCCTGGCCTGTTGACAGAGCATCAAGGAGGCCAGGGTAGCTAGAGCAGGGTGCATGAGTTTGCAGGGTGATGGGAGACCAAACTGATCATTGTGAGGACCCCGTCTTTTACTCAGCATTGGTGAGGAGCCAGTAGAGAATTTTGAGCTCAGGAACAGCATAGCTTGCATTATGTGTCAAAAGCATCATTCTGTCACATCACATGTAATATCCTATAGTTAGTTGTGTCAAAGTCTGTTCCCTCTCATTGGGTTGCCTCACTGCAAGAGTGGACACAGTGCAGAATTCATCTTCACGTGCCTGGTAACTGGCCCAGGGTTCACCAAATACACATCAGGTTCCACCGACACCAGCCTGATCCTTTTTAACTACATCACGCAGGCTTGTGGGTGGGACGGAGGGTAAAGAAGCTGGCTATCCTGCAAGTTCTGCGTTCTCTCACAGCAGATTTTCACTGGGTTCTACGAAATGCCGAATATAAAACTTATGGCAGAGAAGAGCCACTCTAAAAATGTTGGCTTCTCCCCATGTCCAAACATAAAATAGTCTCACCCAACATTTTGTCCCTCAAAGAAATAAAATGCATGAGAAATATGAAAGTCTACATCCGTAGATGGAGTACTGGTGTAGGAGAACACGAGCCTAGAGATTTTGAAACCACTTGTGTGTCCTTTGGCAGAACTGAAGCATGTGCATAAGCGGAATTCCGTGGAAATGGCCCACTTGCTGCAGGAAATTAAGAACTGTTTGATAGTTCTCTAAAATAAAACTGAGAAATGGCGGGGAGTCTAGAAAAGCAATAAGCTTTTTGAGAAGCAAAATTGCCATTTCTTTTTGATCTGGCCTATGCATTTAATGTTGTACTGACTTTTATGTCTCAAAAGTCCTCATTTATGCTATATCGTAATTATGAAGACTCCATCTGCTCCTTTCCTTCAGAGGCCAGTGTGGCCGTTGTGTTTGGAGCATTGCTTATTGGTGCATGCTCATGTCAGGTAGATGGGAAGGACAAGGGCATGGGGACGTCCGAGGAGGAGCAAGTTCCCAAAAAACACCTGTTGTGTTGAGTGTTGAATGGAAAGAGTTAAAGAGACAACTAGTATGACGCCACTCCAGTCTGCTGAAGTATTAAAGGAGTTGTTTTTAGGTAAAATTTGCAGAGAAAAGTCACCAATAAACTTGGAAAACACAAAAATTGCAGAGATATTGTTAATGTAAATGCATACATTATGCTGCATTTAGAAGAGAATTCATGTTGTTTTGCATATCTCCCTTGGCATACTTATGGGAAACTGGTAGGATATTTGTGTTTAGGCTAGTTTTAAGATGAAAATCCCTACTCTTGCTTTGCTTTAAAATCTTCTTCCTCCATTTTCTCTTTTCAGTATATTTAGTCTGGAATGGACACATTTTTCATTGCAGGGAAGGCGTGTATATATTTTTCTTTGCCATTTCCTCTTCTGAGCAAATATTTGGATTATTGAAGTTATGCTAAATGAGTCACTTGCTGAAATAAAAGTTTTATGTAGTTTTTTTTTTGCCAATGCTGATGTATGTTTTAAGAAAGAGTTGCCATCAAAAAATCCCTCCTTAAATGTTTTTAAAGAAAAATTTATATAAGATACTTATATCAGTTTTATATATTTTTTTCCTTCTCTACTTTCTTTCCACTTGTAGACCACAGAAATGGCCATATGAAGTACTTTTCAGAATATATATTAATAGTGACCATCATAAAACTATCTTTAAAGGGAAGTCAAAGGGAAGGAAAAATCAGTACCCGAGGATGCAAAAATCTATGCCACCATATTTGTACTTGGGACTTAGAGGACTTGGGAAAATGAAGCTATTGTTACCTCCTTCTAGCTTCAGTGGCAGGGACAATATGGTTTGCAAAATTTCTTTCTCTCTCTCTCTCTACCTCTTGCACTCTCTTTCACTCCCACATAATTTTGAGACCTCAGACAAAGAGAAAGCACCAAGGACAGTCTTCATTATCACTCCAAGGTTACAGGTGCTCTTTTGGTTCTTTTAATTGAGATATTCTCATCTGAGGAGAGGAATTCTTTCCAACTGGCTTGGTTTTGCAATTATTTAATTTTAATTTTCTCTGGGCACCACTTTTCAGTGTTAGCAGGACCTCACGACCAGGTAGACCCAGCCCTTCTTTCCTCACCAACAGTAATGATCCCGGTGGTGATGACTTTAGGGAAGATGCATGATCATGCACAGAAGCTGTCTCTTCTCTTTGTGTTACATATTAGTTTTTACCCAAACCAGCACCCCTGAAAAGAATTGCCAGACAAGGCGCTTGGTGATTTTATCTGGCTATTTCCAAAGTCAAACCTTCCTCCCAGTACCAGGATTTTCTTCCTTTGGAATTTAAGAGTGGCATTTCCTTTGAATGTTTCAAAAGAGAAGTTTTCGACACTTTGTGGGCAACGATACTGCCCAAGCCAATCTAATACATCCCAGGAAGCAAGTTCAAGGACATACAACTTATTTGGGGATGTATATTCATTTTAATTACATTATATTATAGAAACATTTCATATAATAGCTAAATAAGTTTGTCTGCATTTTGGAGTTGGTGATTTCTTCTTATTTTGAAGTTGTGAGAGTAAATTGCCTTATCCACATCTGTGTGCAAGCTCAAGGTTCTAGACAAACTTCTGCTAGGAAAGTACAATAATATCACAAAAGTTTAGATCAGCAGCACAGAGCTGGCACTACACAGTCACATCATCAGATTATTCTCAGTTAGAAATGTACTTCTTTGAAGATGTCATCTGAAAGCCATGCCCTGTTTTTTAGTATTCAGAATTTGTTCTGGTTTGATAAACTCATGCAAAGAGTATATCTCAGTCATTGCCTTTACTTTTTCTCTACCCTGTCACCATTTAAACCTCTCTGCATTGAGACTCTTCCCTCAAACACCAGATCCGAGTCCTTCCTTACCCATCCCGGCACCACACTCATGTATTTTGACTCTTCTGTGGTCCTGGCCCTGGGGTCTCCACCTCTCTTTGAAATGTGCCCTCGATCCGATCCTATGCTGGCTCAGAAGCATGTCTCCCAGTGGGGACCTTTGTCACCACCAACCAGTATTATCTGCAAAGGGGAGACATCATTAGTGATTGGCTTTGGCAGTCTGATTGTAATCCCAGGAAAATAGAAAGGGGTTAACACAGTAAGTAGGGGAGCAGAGTGTTGATCTTAAGTCATCAAGCCTGCCTCTGGGAAGCCACAAACAGGGACTCCAGTGCTCCATTCCTGACATTGTCAGCCCGGCTGCCCAGCATCCTGGGCAAATAGTCCTCCCGTCCCAGAATTAGGGGCCTTGCTGACAATTTAAGAAAACTTGGCAGGTCTAAATGCATCTTCACAAGGACTGGTCATAAATCATGGACCTGCTTTATAAAATGTGGTTTTGCTTAGTGACGGGGCTTACTCATGACTGGAAGTCAAGATTCCTTAGAGATTACAGGGTGTCAAGTCTCTTGTTGACTGGCTGTAAGTGCTGGGGGCGTTTTGTTTTGTTCTGTTTGCACTGCCAGATCCCCACCGAGTGAGGATTAAATAAGTTCCAAGTTCCGAGAATTTTCCCCTTATGACTCCTTTGCCATTCCTACTCCCTTTATGGAAGTTGCAGCATGAAGAGATTGGAAAGCAAATGTGCTCGGCATTGAGGACAATGCCACTATCTGGTCCACGAGTGCCATATTCTCAGGGGCTTGTACTTCCAAAAAAGAACACTGTGATAATTGTGAACCAGACAGTATTCTGTACAAACAACAATACAACAGTGATCGGTCTCTAAAATAGCATGGAAGTGAAAAATACTCCATAGAAGGGAATTGCCGAGAGCACTTCAAGAACAGACTCCTCATTTGTACATGGAATAGACAGGTTGAGCATCCCTTATTCGAAATGCTCGGGACCAGAAGTGCTTCGGAATGCAAATGTTTTCAGATTTTAGAATATTTGCACATATATAATGAGATATTTGGGGGAGGGGACCCAAGCCTAAACATGAAATTTATTTATGTTTCATATACACCTTATGCACATAGACTGAAGGTAATTTTATACAACATTTTTAATAATTTTGTGCCTGAAACAAGATTTGTATACAGTGAACTATCAGAAAGCAAAAGTGTCAGATGTGGAATTTTCCACTGTGGCATTATGTTCATGCTCAAAATGTTTCAAATTTTGGAGCATTTTGGATTTTGGATTTTTAGATCAGGGATTATCAACCTGTTCTAGGCTCTCATTAATGGTTTATTGAGTTAGTGAGTGAATTAATTCATGGAACTTGAGTGCTTTTAATTAACGGCTATTGGGAATAATGTACATATTGCCTAACTTCTCATTTTAGTATCTTTTCTACCATACTTCAAAAATACATCCTCCCCTTAAACAGTTCTATAAAATAGGTATAAATGCATTCCAGAATTATACAAGAGGCCTCAATATGTCACTGAGTTTACACATGTAAATATATACATGTAAACATATAAAAATTATAACTGTAGTATATCCGAAATCTTACCCACCTGAAACTCATATAATATATATATGAAATATTTAATTTGTAAGAGCTTTGATGAGTTAATCATCCATATTTTTCTTGATGAGTTTTCCATAATGGAAAGTAAGAACAGAACTACATTTAATGTATACCATACTCTGCCTATCAGAAACTACTTAATCAGAGCATCTACTTGACAAGGTTGCTTATCTATAAATATCTTGCTTCTTTGTCAGTTTCACATAGATGAGTCTCCCATTTTGAAGGGGTAGAAAGACAAGTGAAGCAGCCCTTTGGGCTGAGACTGATCCAAAGAGTTGAGAAGAAAGACACCAACAAGAATTGTCCCTGCCAAGGATAATATTAGGTCCCCTCTGCTTCAAGTATTTCTAAATTTCTTATATCATTATTTCTCTTTTAAGAGTCTCATCATCAATAAAAAAAAATTATTCCAATTCTCACTGCATGTATATACGCATTTCCAAATATCCCTGGAGAAGGAATATGTATAGTCTTTAGCGTAAAAAAACAAAAAGTGAAATTGTATCTGAATTCTAATTTAAAATTAGATTTATAATTTTATAGTGTTAATGTACTTTTAAGGTAGCATTGAACTTCCATGACAGTAAACTGGTTGCAATTCTCTATGTGTTGGAACGTGTTTATGTTCTTTCTAATGCAATGATGGGTAGTAATTAACTGTCCTGTAAGTTGTGAAGCAGGCTTGAAGGGCAGCCTCATGTATCCCCATCTGGCTGAGGGTTACTAAAGGAAATTGCAAAATGAAAGAAACATAAGCACAAGGGGTGGAAACAAGCTCCCAAAAGATTTGTTTTTGTCCAACTCATGCTACAAAACAAATTTCTCTGTTTAGTCAGAGAACTCAGGCATTTATTATTCCATAAGCCAAAGAAATGGCATTAGTTAGCATCCCTGGATTATTTATTATAAACTGCAGAAGGCCTTAGATAACTGTGCTATATCCAGTAAGGTGGCCGCTACTCATATGTGGCTATTTAAATTTAAATTAATTAAAGTTAAATGCATATTAAAATTTAGTTCCTCAGTTGATTAGCCACATTTCAAGCTCTCAGTAGGTTGCCATATTAGACAATGCAGATGTAGAACATTTCTAACATTGCAGAAAGCTTGGCTGGTGTCTCACCAGTATCGCTGGTATCCCTGGGAAGGCTCTTGGATTGAAGGTGGTTTTTTAGACAAATGGATTCAGGAAGCTCTTTTGGAGTTGTGCTTTAGCAAATAGAGGACAATACCACTTACCACTTTATAGAGTATATAAAATATTATTGTTTCTGTGTTTCTATTTTTCATGTCAAAATCATTGGCAAATCTCACCATGGTCTTAACAATATCTAAAAGATTTTCTGATTGGCTACTATAGCTTGTCAAAATGTCTGAAGCTAATGTGGCATTTATCGAAACTTCTACAGATTTGGGAGTCCATTTAAGGAAATTTAGGAGACAATCATATTCAGCAGAGTTGACACTCCTGAGACTACAAGTCCAACAGATTAGCAGAAAAATGAAAGGATTGTAAAAATCACCAAGGTTTGCATGGGATATGTGCCATTCTAATATCTAAATATTAGAATGAATACTGACTTAATATTGTTTTAATTTATATGCTTTAGTTACTATTTATTTTATTAAAAATTATGATATTTGGTAATGGCATCATTAATGTATTATAATGTTATTATTAATGTTGTACATACAAGATGTAACAAAAAGCAATTTGTTTTGTTGGAAGCAAGGAGTGCTACTTGGGCCCTCTGGGGTTCTTTCTCTTTATTATGCTCCTGTGGGAAGGGTTTTCAGAAATTTCTGTCTTAGGCTTTTCTATCGCTTGCCAGCTGGGTTCTGCATGGCTGAATGTTGCCCAGGCCCCAGCTGATAAGGAACCCCAGTAGTGAGCATCAGAGGAAGAATGTGTGCAGCTTAGTGGTAGGTCTCAGATCAGTAGTATCTGCCTTCTCTGTTAGAAATGCAGGCTCTGGGGCCCACTCCAGATCCCCTGAATCAAAATCTCTTCTAGAACAAGTGGGTGGTAAATTTTGGCAAGCACTCTGATCATCCCAAGAGCTCATTGAAACACAGATCCTTGGGCCTCTCTCCTGGAGTTTCTGTTGGGTTTAAGGCAAAGGATGCTTATTCTGAGGCTGATACAGGAAAGGGTCCTCCCTCGGAAAGCCACTACTCTAGGGAGAATTGGTTCTCATATTAGTTGCATATTGCAGTGACCCGATGAGCTTCCCAAATGAGGCTTGGGTTCCACCTTCAGGGATCCTGAATTAGATGGCTATGGTAAGTCATGGGTATTGAGATTTTTTAAAAAGCTCCCCTGGCAATTATAATATGCAGCCAGATTTGAGAAGCCAAGTCTATATGTTTCATGCTCAGAGCTTCTACTGGGAGAGAAGCAACACTGGATCTAAACCATCCACTCGATGACTCTGGATGAGGCTGGACTAGTTTTCTGGGGTTCTGAGGTTCAGGGGTGAGCATTCCAGTTCTGCAGTTTGTCCACCATGCTCCACACATAAAAGCCCTCATTGCCAAAGCCACAGGACCAGCTTTAGGAACCATTCCTTCATTCATTCCACAGATATTTCTGGAGTCTTTGCTATGAATCAGACCCATTCTAGTTGCTGAAGACATATCATTGAACCAAATCATGGGTCTTACATTTTACTTTCACTCTTACTGTTAAAATAATTGCTTTATGGATTGAGTGTGTGTGTATATATATATATATATGTACATATATATATATACACACACATTATAAGAACCTATTAAAGGTACACATCATATGTAAATACATATGCACACACACACACTGCACAGAGAGTGTCTCTCACCAAAGTGTTTATCTTTGCCAGGCTGCTCCTAATTGAGTATTTGCATGTTGCTCAATTAACTCCTCAGATCATCACAGGAACCTGACATCCCAGCTAAAATTTGGAATGCTGTGTATGTGTGGATGAAAGTGCCCAGTCTATTATTTGCCAATTGCCATTCCAAAACGGGTGGAGAGGCATAATTGAAACTTTTAATGGATAGCATCTGTTCAGTCTTTCTCCCTCCCTTCCCGCCGTCTCATGGGCTTCTTCCTGCCCACCCAGCTCCCACCCCTCATTTCCCAACCTTCCTTCCCAGCTTTTCTCCCCCACTCTGTGTACAATCCTACTCCCTTTTCACACCAGCAGACTCTCAAAAACCTTTCTGCTCCCCCAGGAAAGCCTGGAAGATCTAAGACCTCCTGCCCAGAAGTGGATGACAATGTAGTGTTTTCATTCGAATGCAAATTTGTCTCTGGACAAGATTCAAGGAAAGTGCTTTCCCCTCCAACTGTCTCTCCAACTACTCCCCAGCCCTTGTTGTCTTTTGTGTACTGGTAAATAAATGAGAGGCAACTGGCTTTCAGTTTGAAGACACAGCTGCAGGGGGCTCTTAAAAGGGAGCTAGAGAGAGAGAGAAAGATGCTGAAAGATTTGAAGCCCAGTGGTAAAATCTAGAAAAGCAAGGCTTTTTTAGTCTTCTCATATACAATTGCTCTGATTCCTCTAGATTTTTTTAATACTGAAAAGACCAAGCGAATTCATTCTGACTTAATATTTTTCCTTCCGTTTAACTTTTCTTGTCCCAAAAGAAGAATCCACGCAACAATAGCCGCAGAATAAATTGTAAGAAGTATGTTTATTCTTGATGTTCTCCAGAGAAGTATGTAACCTGGCCAGTCTTGGGGGTAGAACGTGTATCCACTGAAATGACCTTAGGAGTGGGGGGTAAAGCAGGGGAGCAGAAAAAGACTTACTGCCTGAATTTCTCATTAAAACTAACAGATCATGATTGCATTCGGGGAGATCAGGACTGCCCTGTTGGAGTGGGGGGAGGTTTTAAAATCTTTCTGTGACTAAATGTGATGCCTCTGCTATTCCCGAAACATCTTGGAAATGTAAGCAAATGCAGGTCTCATTTGTCAGGCGTGCCTTCCATCCCTTTGTCAGCCGGCCTCTGCCGGTGCTGGGAGAGAACCCTGCCCGAGGAGACCGGGGCGCGTGTTCGCTTCTCGCTCCGGGCGCAGTTGCGCGCGAAGCCACCGAGCGCCCGACTCTTCCTCCTGCGCTCGGGGCGGGCCGGGCCGGGTGGGCTGATTGCTTGTCCCTCGCTAAGTGCGCGTGTTCTCTCCTCTCCCGGCCACAGGGCACGACGAGCCGCGCCGGCCACCTGGCGGGGCCCGAGCCCACGCCGCCGCTGCCGCCGCCGCGGGAGCCGTTCGCGCCCAGCCTGGGCAGCGCCTTCCACCTGCCCGACGCACCGCCCGCCGCCGCCGCCGCCGCCGCGCTCTACTACTCCAGCTCCACGCTGCCCGCGCCGCCGCGCGGGGGCTCCCCGCTGGCCGCGCCGCAGGGCGGCTCGCCCACCAAGCTGCAGCGCGGCGGCTCGGCCCCCGAGGGCGCCGCCTACGCCGCGCCGCGCGGCTCCTCGCCCAAGCAGTCGCCCAGCCGCCTGGCCAAGTCCTACAGCACCAGCTCGCCCATCAACATCGTCGTGTCCTCGGCCGGCCTGTCCCCGATCCGCGTGACCTCGCCCCCCACCGTGCAGTCCACCATCTCCTCCTCGCCCATCCACCAGCTGAGCTCCACCATCGGCACGTACGCCACACTGTCGCCCACCAAGCGCCTGGTGCACGCGTCCGAGCAGTACAGCAAGCACTCGCAGGAGCTGTATGCCACGGCCACCCTCCAGAGGCCGGGCAGCCTGGCAGGTAAAGGGCTCGCTGCCACCTGGCGCGGCTCACCTGGGCGCGTTGTGGGGGAACAAACGAGCAGTCGGGCTTGAGCGAAAATCAAGCTGGGCACGTCTTTTGGCCAGTTTTCAGAATTTGCAGGGTATAGAGAATGCCAGGGCTTCCTTGGAACACGTCAGTATCTTCCCTGAAATATGTCAGTTACTTCTCTTTGAGAGTGAGGTGGCCTCTCAATCGCTAACACCTCTCTCCCTCTCCCTCCCCTCTCCATTCTTCTCTCTCTCCCCAATCTGAAGACTAAACTGTATGAATAAGGCAAGTTTAGTAAAGAATTACTTAGACCTGTTGATTGTACCCAGTAAAAAGCAAAAGCAAGTAACAGTCGCAATATTTATATGATCACCTTTAGTTGTCTACATTTCATTGTCAGAAAAAGTAAGGGATTTTCCCAAAGCAGACATCCAACTTACACAGGTTTCAATAGTAGTAGGAAAGTCACCAATAATGAATTGCCTTGAATTGTTACTCTTTCATTTTGGCTTGAACTTATTATATCTTGTCTAAATTAGTCTTTAGGAAAAGTAGAGGACTCCTCCATACCTATCATTGGATTTACATAAGTTCCAACAGTGGGGACAAAGTAACTAATAATGAAGTCCCTTGAATTTATACCTGCTTTATTATAGGAAGGGAGAGCCTGGGCTGGGGAAAGGAAACCTGCTTTCCTCTGCCAATTCAGAGGAGGTGACATTTTCTGTGGCCGCTGTGCCCATGAAAGACCAGGCTGAGCTGGTGATTCTCTGCTGTTAGCACCATATGCTCAGCTTGAACAAGACACTGAGATTGAAAGACTAATGTTTTGTCCCCTGAAACACCTGACAACCAACCCAGATTTATTGTTGATTTTTTTTTCCTTATAGAAGTATTTGGTGATTGTGTCGCTCTAGTAACAGATGCTGTGCTCATATGCTTCCTTTCTTGACACAAATAGATGACTGTGAAGATAAATAGGATAAAAAAAAGGAACTTGTTGCATGCACGAGGCAGGTGGCCAAGGGCTTCTTTAATTCAGCACAGTAATTGCCCCTGTGGACTGCCCTGGCATAACAGGATGCAGGCTGGGAATCCACTGCCTGCAAAATTATGCTAGGTATGTTTGCCGAAATGAAAATACTCTCGCACTAACTGCCTCTCTCTCTTTAATTAAATTTTAGAGATTGACAATCATTAGTGCCAACTCAGTGCCAGTACCAAAATATCTTTGAGGCACGGTCTCAAGAGTAGAAATCTGGTTGGATGGGGGTGGGGCCAGGAAACAGGTACAGAAACTTTGTTTGTATAATTTTGTAAACTGGGTTACTCCAACATATCAAGGAGGGAGAATCAGTGGAGTTTGTTGGAGATTCCATGACACCCTTCTCAGCCACCCCAGCCACCTCAGAGAAGAGGAAACTGAGGCCCTGGGAGTCCTGGTGGCTTACTAAAGGCTGTTTCATTTCTTGTACTTCCCTAGTGAAAGAAATCAGGAGTCTCAGCTTTCCACTCTTTCTCCCCCAGGTTACATATGGCAGATTTTTGCAAGTTCCAATGTACCATTTTAGTAGAAAAAGAGAATGTGGCACAGGGCTGAAGATACTGGATCTGGTGGAGAGGTTGGGGGAGTGTGAATAGAGCAGAAAAGAGCCCAACAAAAGAGCTTATTTCATTGAATCTAGGAAGGAGTCTTAAAAGTAAATACATTGCAAAAATAGCTTGTGTTGCACTTGGGTTGCATACGATCATGTGTCCCATTTAGAAAATAGCGAACTATGCCCCAAGAGTGGTGTGAGGGGGACAGATTTGATATCTTTGCAAGATCAGGAGTATTGGAGCCTTCATATGCTCAGATGCTGCATGGCTGTTTGTGTGCGCCCAGTAGGCATTGCAAAGTTTGGAACCACCTGGTCTGCTAGTTGAAAGAGCACAGTTAAGTCAAGATTGAAAACCAGCTTCTGGAATTGCAGGGTTGTGATTCTGGAAATTTGTCACTGATAACTAGGAGGCATGAATTCAAGATAGATAGTGACTTTCACTAATTAATCAATTCATTCCTTCAATAGTTATTTTTAAGCACCTCTTATGTACTACCAGTGATTTAGACTCTGGAGATACAATATCATCCAAATTCTCTGGCCTCATTTCAAATGGAGAAAACAGAAAATCATCAAAATACTTTTGCTAAGGTAGCCAGGAAAGACTCTGATTAGAAAGTGACACTTGAGTTGGTCCTGAAGGAGGTGAGTGAGCTAGCACTATGGCTATCTGAGGGAAGGCTGTTCTGAGCAGAAGGAACAGCAAGTTTAAAGACTTGTGCATGGAGCTGTGTCTGATATGCCTGAGGGACAGCAAGGAGACTGCTAGGGTGGTCAGAGGAAACAGCAAAGACATGACGTGGGGTCAGTAAGGTGGCCATCGAGGTGGGGACGGAAAGCCAGACCAGGGAGGACCTGTAAGTCTTGAGGAGGGTTTAAGGATGCTGGCTTTGCCAAACCCGCAGGTGCCATTGAGGATTTGAGCAGAGGAGTGAGAGGGTCACTCTAGCTGCTGTGTGGAGCATAGACTGTCCAGATCAAGGGCAAAGCAAGAATTTCAGCTGGGAGGTTATTGCAGTAACCCAACAAGAGGTGAGAATGGCTTGGGCCAACATGGGGACACTGGTTACGGAAAGCAGTGTCATTCTGGGTGTGTATATATGGTAGAGCCAATGGGATTTTCTTATGGACTAGGTGATGATAGTAAGAGAAAGAGGACTCAAGGATGCCACCAACTCAGCCACCAGAAGAATGGAGTCGCTGTTGATTGGGATAGGGTAGGCTGCAGAGGTAGCTGGGGCTTGGGAGTCCTGTACTGCCGGGAATTTGGACGTGTGCTGTCATCTGAGGTAGTGGGCACTCGGGAAGGAAACACACATCATGTTTTCCATTAGATCTTCCTGATGGCCAAGCTTGAGAAAGTCTGGCCAGAGATTTCAGAGTTTTAACTCTCTGGGAAAATGCCACAATTCAATTAAACCTAGAAAAGTGTAATTTCTCAGATATTGTCATCAGACTCCAAAGATCTCTCAATAGTTTTTCTTGCTTTCTTTTTTGTTTTTTAGTCATATCTCTTTTCTCTGTATAGTGGTGCCTTAGTGGAAACCAAGCTGTGCCTTGTTGGAGCTCCTGAACTCTAGGCATGTTACACACTTTATATGCTTGGACATATTCCTTATGGGGGAGTTCACCATAGTACCCACTCATATAATTTTGCACATAAGGTAATGTATATAAAGTACTAGCACATTTTCTAGCTCAACAAAAGTTAACTCATATTATTTAATAACATCTACCATACTACTTTGGATGTGCAAGGAAGAAGGCATCCATTTTTGCTTCAGAAACAAAGCAGGTTTATTGAGTCCTCAGTCATGCCAGTTTCTGTGTTGGGCGTACACAGATGAGTGAGGCATAATCCCTGCTTCCAAGAGACCTCGTTTCAGAACATGTATAAGAACGGGTAATTTTAAACCCAGGGTGGAGTGAGACAGAATCTGGTCACTGTGGGAGCATCCTAGGGGAGCATCTCACAGTGGGGTTCAGTGTGTGCCCAGCATGTGTCCTTGATGAGGAGGTCCCAGAACTGAGCTGTAAAGGAGGAACTAGAGAGAAATGGTAGCTGGAACAAAATCACAGAGTTGAGATGGAGTGTGTGGGGTGGGAGAGAGGGGGAGATCCATGTTTCTTGAGTGAAGACTAAGTGGTGGGGGTTGGTGAGAAATGAAGGCACAGAGGAGAGATAAGGCAGTTGGATCCTATGGTGAAGAGCTTAGAATTTTGTCTTTCCAGCAGTCAACTGACGTGGTCCCATTTGTGTGCTAGAAACTTTTTTCTGGGAGCCCTGTGGAGGATAAATTTGGAAAGCAAAGACGGTCAGGGAAATAGGAAGACATTGAAATAGTCCTTCCCTACTCCCAGAGCTAATTATTACTACTCTCTCCGACTTGTTTTGAAATGGGACAATTCAAACATTATCACTTACATGGTAGAGGAAAAAGAAGACTAATTAAATGACATACCCACTTTTTCCATTTTTCTCCTGACCAGTATGTTTCTTAATTTTATATCTTTATAAATTAAGAGTTAAATATATTCATTTTAACAAGTGAAAATGTACTAAATATTCATGGTGAATAAAGTTAAAAACATATTTCAATATAAAACATTGTATACTTTTAGAGCTATGCCAGGTATACCAGACACTTTGCAAACTGTATCTCATGTAGTCTCCAACAACTTAATGGAGTAGGCACAATCATTACCCCCATTCTACAGATTCGAAAAGTGAGGCTTATCAATGATGAGCTCCTTACCTATCTAGAAATGACAGCAATGTGATTTGAACTTCAATCACTTTGAGTCCAGAGTCTCTATAGTCTTAAATATACGTGATACATGACTGGAGGTAGTATATTTTTTTCATCAGTGAAGACAAACACCAAGGATGTAGAAACGCAATATAAGTTTTCAACTTATTTAAATGACTAGTGATTTTGAAGAAAGCAAAAATATCTCAAAAATTCATCAATATCCTACTGAATGTGTAAATGTGACTTCACCAGTACCAATTTTTGTTTGCTTTTATAAAGAAAATAACATGATCCTTTCTCTTTTTGAATTTAGAGCTAAATTAATCCTGTTTAAAAAAGAAATTTGAGTTGTAAATATATATTAAAGTCAAACATCAGAAGCTTATTTTGAGGTAAAAATGAAATGAATGAAATAGAGATTCTTAACCAATGATTTCAATCAAAATTGACCTAATATGGAGAAGAATTTGGTCAAGGCATGTCTAACTTGTACCCCAGCCAAATGGACATAAAACTCAGTATTTAGAGTGGACTGCGCACTATAAATGCTCAATTTTTGAGGATTTCAGATCCATTTCCTCACTTGTTAAGGCTTCCAGCTATACCTGTAAAAAACTAATCCGAGATGAAAGCTTTGCAGCCTCTGCTGTCAGGTTCTCAAAGGAGACATGAAGTCTACTCAGGTAATGAGCAAGTTTGTTTAGCACAGGGCTCCTGGGATGTTGTCAAAATGCTACATGATATCTGGCTTCCACTGCTTCTTTAAATTTCAATTCCTGAAGCCAATCTTTCCCTGCTGGTGAACAAGCACCTGAACAGTCCTCGTGAACATTCTGCTGACTCTAGTGCTAGACATTTCCACCATTATTTTAAGGAAAAAAAAATCCCAGTTTAGGTTTGCTGATTAGAATTAATAAATTCCCCCCACATCCCCTCTCTCCTACCAAGATAGCCAACCTATAGCCAGCGCTTACTCTAAAGAGTGTTCTCCTTGAAGAAATTGAACAAACTGTCTGAGAGTTAGACTTCTGTTAGGGAAGCTGGGAGACTAAAGTTTATTTCATATAGGCATGTGGGTGTTGGGGTCCTCGGGATGCTCCCCACCCACCTACTCATTGTGGAGGAAGACCACCAGCCCGTACACCCCACGCCCCGCCATAGCTAACTCAGGGATGCGTGGTGGAAATGCATGGGAGTTGTGTGCTAAACAGTGAAGAGAAGTCCAAGGAAACAAAGCTGCTGCTGGGTTCTTTTTCTCCAAATACAATAAATTACCAAGGATTACTGAGGAATTGGAGAGAATTAGTGGTGTGAAAAAGAGAGACTGAAATAGAAAAATAAACCATCTCTCAGAAGAAACAGATAATTTGTGGAATAGAAGAGATTAAAAGAAACAGCAAAAACTTTAGGTTCAATATTGAGAAGGATTTAGGGAGATCTCATGTTCATTATATAAAATTGGATGCTATGTGAAAGGATCAAAGGACAAGAAAATCTTTCTAGGCTATAAAAATATAACTAACAAAACTAAAAATTTGATAGAATGACTGAAAATAGTTAAGGAAATCATGCAGAAGGTAGAACACAAATGGAATGAGACAGAAACTATGAGGATAATGCAATAAGAGCCATGGAGGACAAGTTCAGGAGATGTGTCACATTACTCAGTCTCAGAACAAAAGTAGAGAGAAGCCAGTTATCAAAGAATCATGTAGAAAAATTTCCTAGAGCTGAGGGTTCCTTCATAGGGAATACCCTATGCCTGGAATAGAAAATATTCCATATTCCATATCATGAAATTTCAAAGCATGAGATGAAAGAAGAGCCTAAAGTCTCTGGAGAGAAATACAACAGACTCCACATAACTTAGCACTGGGATGCTGGGTGGTAGAGAACAAGGAGACAGGCTCTCAAAGTTCTTAGGGAAATAATTTTCAACCTAACATCTATACACAGCCAAATTATCTGCTGTACAAGGAGAATAAAGTATTTTCAGACTTGCAAGTATGTACTCAGAAAATCTACCTCCTATACACTCTATCCTAGAAAATTACAGTACTCGGAGGATATACTCCAGATAAATAAGGGGATAAAATAAGAGGAAAAATTGGAATCCAGGAAACAACATATATTGACTAGAGAGCAATGAAGAGAAGTCCCAGGAAAACTGTAGTTAATCTAGCAGGCTAGCAAGTTACGAAAGGTGGGACAACACAGGGATGTGGACAGTCATGAATTTTGGCACAAGTCCCAAAGAGTCTGGGTAATTTCAGTATCTAAGGACAAAAAACTAAAAGAATAATGAGTAAGAATAATGAGTTTAATCGCAGGTAAGAATGAAAGAGCTGTGGCATTCCGTCGAGTTCCACCAAGACGGAAGATCGAGGGGCTTGACAGTGTGGGTGGGTGTCTTGGTGCCATCCCTTACTAGCTCTGTGAGCTTGGACAGTTGGTTCAGGTCAACAAGTATTTCCTGGGCCCCCGTTTGGGGCCAGGCATCCTTCAATGGGCTGGACACTCACTCGTGAACAACGCAGGCCAAAGCCGGTCCTCTTGGAGCTCATGTTCTAACAGGGATAAGATGTTAGGTGGCGAGGAGAGCAGTGGGGAGAAAGATGGAGGGAATAGGGATGTCAGAAGGCAAGGGTGGCCAGAGAGGTGCTCAGTGATAAGTTGCCAATTGAGAGAAAGAGGGAGGAAAGCACATGGATGTCTGGAAGAGTGTCCCAGGCAGACGGAACAGCCAGCACCAGGGCTCTGAGGGCTTCTCTGGGGTTGTTTGCTTATTTTATAGTGGGGATAACAATAGTGCAGCAATATGTGGAGTCATTACAGAGATCATGTGAGATCATGCCTATTATTCATTAGTGTGCCCACGTGTTAAAAGGGCTCAACAAATTATACCTCTTGTTACTATGGAGAATCATATGTCAGCCCAGCTCTCCTGGGAATTCCAATGTAGATAAGATGGAACCCAGGACTGAAAGAGTCTCATCTAACTAGAAGGAGGGAAGGAAGGACATAGTGCAGAAGTAGCCTGTAATACAGTGTGGTCATGACATGGGCCACAAGGGAGGATCTGGGCAGAGGAAGGTCAGGGAAGGGTTACAGGATAAGGCAGCATTTGAGGTCGGGTTTAACAGAGCACACTTGTGACAAGTGCAAATAGGGGAAGAGAAGCAGAGTAGAGAGAGGGTCATATACTTCTTGTGAACCAATGTACAGAGGCACCGTGAATCCTGGCAGGTTTAAGGCAGAGCTGGAAGCTCTGGGATACACATGAGATTAAGGCTGAATCTAAAGTGAAGTGATCTGAACTGATTGCAGAGGCATGACCACATTCTGGGAGCACTGGGACAATTTTCCCAAGAAGAGATTTTTATCCCACTTTGTTTCTTTTTGTTGTTTTTTTTGTTTGTTTGTTTTGTTTTGTTTTTGTTTAAAGTAGGGGCTCATAGGATTATTTGGGAAAGGATAAATTATCTTAAAGGTCATATGAGCTTCTTTTCACTTGAGGTCAAAGGGTCTCACGAATAAGTGAATGAGTATTTGAGACACTGGAGACTGGAGGCGGGGTTTGGGTGTGTGAGAAGTTTGAACAGTAGTGGACTGACGTGGGACCAGCTCTAGGACCCACAGATGAACCAACTCATTAAAAATGAGCCACACGGTGAACAACCCCATGGTTTGCTGTGACTGAAGTCTGAGAATCTGTCTTCCTTTCTTTAGCTACAGATCAGAGAGATGGCTGGTAGAAACAGGATTCCACTGGGAAGGTGCATTTAGTTACAATCTAGAATCGCAGTAGGAAATGGCAGGATGGGAGGAGGAAGACACGGAGACAGACACGGTCCTGCATTTGTTGGCTGTCGGGACGATGGCTTCGTAGCTGGGTCCCCAGTACACCGCCATGAGGGAAACCTAGCTCATGTTTGATCCAGTGCTGTGGGCTCTTCCCAATCTCCAGGACTCTTTGCCTCTAAATTTAAAGTCAGTGGGGCACTGAGGGTGAACTCTTCCTGAGTCTCTTTTCAGTGATTACTCATTTTAGGCCACACTAACATTAACCACTCATACTGGTTAATTTGGCCAAACAGGCACCTATGCTAGCCACTCACCATAAGTGTTAGCATCAGTGCAGCGATTATAGTTAACCAATGTCTCTGCCTTAATAAATATAGTGCTTTTGAAATATTTTTTTCTTTTTACCTAAGCCATAGGGATTACATGGAGACCAACTGTTTTAGTAAATATACAAGTAACCTTAAATAATTAATAACTTAAAATCTCGCTAAATGGAGTTAATTTGTAACCAAACCTGCATCAGAATCCCTCTTACCATTAAATTTTACCAAGATACATTTTGTAATTTTAAAAAGTTTGTCCTACATTTAGTCCATATTAAACAGAATATATAGTATAATATACTGAAAATATAATATAATATAATGATAATATATAATACAATGTTTTATATATTTTTAAAATTTGTTCTGTTTAATCCATATTACACAGATCATATATACTATATATACATGACATTTCTGCTTGTTATATATTCTAACATATGGCAAAATACTACCATATACACATATCCATATATGTATATATACACACACATACATGTGTATATATATTGTATACATACACATAGATAGAAAGTGTTACATTCACTGTGGATTAACTAAAGTGGAATATCTAAAATCTCTAAAGGCTAACCCCAAATGGATCTATATATAATATATTTATTGTGCTGTATGTTACCAAAGCACTGACTTTGGTACAAAGTATCCTGAATTTTCCTGTGATCAAAAGAGGTGGAGCATTTGAATACGTGGTCATGTGAGATCCTTGCGGGCAGCTAATAATAACAGACCTCCACATATTTCAGAACTCCCCACCATGCCTTGTCTAGTAGATATTCCACAAATATTTTTGACTGAGTGTTGTAAAGTTAGATAGTGAGTGAACTGATATAGTCCACTGATAACCAAAAGACATTCTTTGTACATAGTGAAGCATGAACACAGGGAAACAACGGGCTCTCCACAATGTTGAGAAATTAGCAAGTTAACAGAAAAACTTGGTTCAATGTGTATTGAAAACCTGTGAGATAAAATCCCTATTCCCTTGCCTTTGAGTTTCACAGTTCTTTGGAAAGTGGCTTTCTGCCTTTCACAGGTCTCAGCTGCAGTGCTCACAGAGCCCTAGAGAGCAGGCCAGGGACTGCTGTGGGCTCACCTATAGAACCAGCAGCCCTCATGCGTGCATAGGAGCCCTTTGGAAGTAAGAGATCATAAAAACAGACACTGCCTATTCTGTGGTGTCTGCAGACCTTGTGCAGGTACCGTGGAGCCTCCCAGGAATCTGCAGGTAGAGACTTGGCAGCCAAGGGAACCTAAAGAAAACCATTAATGATTCTGACCAAGCAAATTTCTGCTTGCTGTGTAAATATCCTCAAAGAGACTTGATAGCACTGATTTTTCCTGTTTGGCTGCCTAGAAGGCATCTGGGCCTGCAGCTGCCATGTCATTACAGCCTACCCTGATACTTGAGTGATACCCTTCATTTGCTGAAATTCCTAACTTCAACCTTAGCTCTCCATAGGGGGACTAATAATGTGGTAAAGAACTCAAAACCTCCCTTAGAAGATAAACTTCTGTTTTAATAATTAATGTAGAAAAGGGAAGTCAGTATTTATTTCTCTGTAGAATAAATATACACACACACAGAGGTATTCATTCAGGTCTTAAGCTGGTTAGAAGCAGATGGTGCCACAGTCTTCTCTAGAGCTATTTCTTAAAGTTCTGGAGACTGGAAAGTCCAAGATCAAAGTGCTGGAAGATTCACTGTCTGGTGAGGGCCCACTTTCTGGTTCATAGATGGTGCCTTCTTGCTGTGTCCTCACATAGCAGAAGAGGTGAGGGCTCTCTCTAAACTCTCTTTTAGAAGGGCACTAATTCCATTCATAAGGGCTCCACCCTCATGACCTAATCAGCCACCAAAGGCCCCACCTCCTAATATCGTCACACTAGGGTTAGATTTCAACATAAGAATTTGGGAGGAGGCACAAACATTCAGACAGTAGTAGTCAGTTAGCCTGTTGTATTCACATGGCCACAAACAGTCCCCTCCACTTGATGGCCTTTTTGAAAACATGTAATATTTACTTCATACTGGAAAAGTCAACACAAATCAACTTTCTGTACTAGAAAAGCATTGCTAACTTCACTAGGGTACAATACCAATTAATGGCCCAGTAGTATCTTCATGGGATAAATGCAACATTTGAAAAAGGGGGTGGGAGAATTTTGGCTATAGATTGGTTTTAACATTGTGTAGTATATTAGGAAAGTAATGTTTTAATGAATGTAACTGGCATTCAAATGGAAATTATACATACATAACCCAGTAACTAATTGGACTTTAAATTATGCATGTGCATATGCATGTTATGCATGTGTATATGTGTATACACATATTAAAGATTTTAAAAGGAAAAGAATCAAGGGAAAATCTTAGTCATCTTCAGAACTGTTTATTAATAACATAACATAATTCTTCTCTTCTCAAACTCTTTTTGCATATGCTGAATATTATGGTTAGAGAAATAGTAAAAATTAATGAAATGTTGATATAGAAAAGTTATAAGATTTGAGTATAGAGAATGACTAATCTGTGAAGTAGTTTGTTGTTTTCTCCCTATAGATTATGTTGCGTGTTAATGGTGTCTTTATCATCTGGAATCATCACAAAGGCTGCTCTGTGAATGTTGATGAAACACATAAAGCAGTAGAAAAATGATACAGGGAGAATCCATTGTAAGTTTTCATTTTAGAAGCTAAATGTCTAATTTCTGAAGGGGAATTTGTGCAGCCTACTCATGATATTATCTAATACAATCTGAATAAGAAGGCCTGTGTTTGGAGTGCTGAGTACAAAACATCTTAGTTCCCATGTTTTTCAAACTATTTGAACCAATTTGTGAAGAAAAACTGCATGTTTAAGCTTACTTTTGTCTGGTAAAACCCTTCTCTTTGTCCACACATTGAGAATTTCATCTGTGCCCTTAGACGGAAGCCATGTAATAAAAACTGAACACTTAGCATTAGTTCCCACAGCAGTCAGCTCTTTGCAAAGCAGAATAGAGACTGTGGGTCCCTGTGAAGCTCTCAGCCTGCAGGTCTGGCCTGCTTTGCATCTCAATATAACAAAAAAAGATAGATCAGGAGCACCTTGTTCTGGATTCTCTCCATAGAAATATCCATAATTATCCATAATAATGAGTTCTGGAAGCCAGACTCCAGATGCACTGTTTGAACATTGCACTAATGGGGTATTGAGAAGCAGCTGTCGGGAAATAAAACAACACTCATTGAATTTTATCCCTCTTGTTGATAAAGAAGAGTATCTGTGTGAATATGGCCATGAAAAACTCTGGTGACTGATTAATAAAGCCCCAAATCATAGATTGCTTTGCATCAGTAGTTAATTAGGACAATGAGAAGATGGGGTGAGCCAGACACCAGGCGCCATTGCCAAGAGCTCCTCCCAAGAAGGAGACGTGGTTTGAAGCTAATTTTAAATACAAGGCCTCTCCCAGGTAAGAATTAACCTTCACAGATTAAACTTCTTTGCATGTGAATGTCAAAAGACTTTAGACATCAATCACAAGTCTAAAATCAAATTATGTTGCCTTTCATTACAAAGATATTGCAATCCAAAATTCACTCCCCACCTCTCCAATTTCTTATTTTACTTGGTTTCAGCTGAGAAGGGTTTGGGGTGATTGGGTAGAGTCTTTCTTGGGGCCCTTTTCCAGTTTCAGTCTGGACTGTCTCACTTGAACGCTAGTGGTTACACTGAAATTCTTTTTAGCAGGAGTTCAGAGGACACATGATTTTCACAGCACAAACCGCCCCCTCTCCAAACATCACACTTGATCCCAGCCTAAATGCCTTTCTCCAGAGACCTCCTGGAGGGAAGGCAGCAGGCAGAGGCAGGACGTGTCCTGCAGTCTGTGCATGATGGCCACAACCTGTGCACTCCCAGGGATTGCCCGGCAAGAGGCTAATTACAGCACAGAGTGTAGCAGGCTAGGAGCAAAAACCATCTCCTACTTTCTCTGCTCTCAAAGGAATCACTGCTTTCTTGCAAACTTCAGAAACTAAACCTCCCTGTAAAGGGAAGTTCCTCCCTTCCCCCATATGCAGGAATGGGTGTTTCCAGGAATATTCTGAAGCTCTAGCCTTAAAGGGCCTGCTGAGGACCAAACTTTGACACTTGCTCCTTAAGATTCTAGATCTAGCCCCAAATCTACTAGCTTTGACTCTAACCATTCAGAACTAGGCTGCTTCTTAGAGATACCTGCAGAGTGAATTATTCCATTCCCTGGGCTCATCCCCTGAGATCCTAGTCTGGAGTGGGCCACAACATCGGGATCCTTTAAAATGTCTCCTAGATGATACCATACATGTTCTCCCAGGGTTGAGAAGCACTACATATGTGTGTGTTATGGTGATGCAGACCACCCATGTCTAAAAAGTCCATCCTGTAGATGGAAAGATACTTTTATTTCCCTCTAGAAGTGACTCTTCCCCCAGATAGCCTGCTCATTAAGTCCTTCGTGGCCTTCCTGGTGTGGGGCTCAGCTCTCCAGAGCTAAAGTTAGTCACTCTGTAGCCCCCAGTAGAATGCTCACCCGTCATCATGCCCTGCACAGCGTGCGCATGCCCAGCATGGGCTGGTGGGTGCCTGCTGAGACCCACCTGCGTGGCCAACATCCAGGTACACCCTTGACCTGTGCCTTAGTTGAAGCCACTCGTGTTTGCTTAGTAAGGCACGTGAAATCATGGCATTGATATGTCTGTCTCTAGGGCTCCAAGCAACCAGATACATACTCACAGCTAGACCAGTAGGTCCTGGCTTCTCAAAAGGTGGTCCACCAGGCAGGAGCACCAGCTTTGGCTGAGAGCTTGCCAGGAATGCAAAACATCATGCCCTTGCTCACACCTACTAAGTCAGAACCTGAATTTCAATCAGGTCATTCGTATGCACATGGCATTTTGAGAAATACCAAAATACATGACTGGTACATTTGCAGCTGCTCTCCAGCTACTCTGAAATAAAAAAAATAAAAAAAATTTAAAAAACCCAAAAAAACAGATACTGGAGACAGGTGCCAAACTGCCACTGCTTACCTAGTGTGTCCCACTAATACCAATATCTTGGACAAATAGGTTCCCACCAGCTCTTTGTTAAGTTGGAGCCGTGTGTGAGCTGTGGCACAGTTCACACCATCCATTTCACTGGAGATACATAACCTTTCAGCTAAAAGTGAAAATGCAAATTTTTTTTTTTTTTAATTTTTTTTTATTCCATCTTGTAATGGGGGTACAAA